>AP028446.1:11156534-11265132 GCA_036509395.1 Antheraea yamamai
AATTAAGTAGAACTGCCTTTTAAGGATAAAGTAAATTTTGACGTATATTACTATTTAAAACAATACAAAAGAATTTTCATGTTTTATTCTATTTACATGATCTCAAGATTACTCAAATTATAAACAGATAATATATTTCGTGAGTCTGTAGTAGTCAATTCGTGTTCTACCACAAAATACGAGGTGCGAGATTAATGTTACTCTGAACAGTTCGTAGCTCCTTGTTAGTGCATTTGTTAAGGACGTTACCGTTATGTAACTCACTGGTTTGTATTCAACACATAAGGCGCCTACTTACGAAAATATTTTATTGCATAGCCAGGGCCGTTTAGAGGGAAAAGTACTGATCAATATTTACAATCACAATTATTAGTAACATTAACAGATAAACGAAGTAGTTCGTTTTTCAGTGATGATTTCAGTATTGATGATGAATAAACATCGAGAATGAAGTACAAGTGGAAATGAAAGTGAAATGTATATTAACAGTTGATATATATATTTTTTTAATTTTTGCGATAAATATTATCAAATATTTATCTGATTCTCTAATATATAAATATAAGATATAAAATCAAACTAACTAAATACTGCATACCAGTATGTAGGTAAAACAAGTGGAAAGGAATAAAAGAATTTTTGGGGGTGTAGTGATGAACTCCTCCTAAAAGTGGACATTTTGATGAAATTTTTGTGTGTGTTCGTGGAGATTCGAGAATGGTTTAGATTCACAATTGGACCCGGCAGGTGGCGCTGCGATCGACTTTTAGGATTTTTTTTGTTTTCAAGGCAGGACAACGTCCGCCCGGTCCGCTAGTATATATACATAAAATATAATATATAAAATAATAGAGGTCTGCCGTTGTGCGCTTATCGCTCAAAAAGTACTCTATAGACTTCGGTCAATTTGTTGTTATTTTACTTCTTGGACTCTTGATTCTTATTAAACAGATTATCACGATAACTATAATGTGTAATGGCACTACATCTTCAGCGATATTGTTTTCTTGTCGTGAAGAAATGGGGCAAGAAGTTTAAACCTAAGGTTTTTCTTCTGTGCATAAACCATATTCTTAAGATTAACGCAGGTTAATACGCGGGTATCAGCTAGTAATATAATTATTGTAAATTTCTAAATAAATAGTATTCTTACACATCACAAAATGTAATGTCTGTTCGTTCCTGTGCTAGAAGAGAAGCCCTAAAGTTATTTGCATTTAAAAAATGACAAATGATATAAAAATCAATTAAAAGAAAACTATGAGGTTAAAAGTAAACTAATTGGACACAAAATAACTTCTAATTCATTCAGTTGCAGATTAAATGCTCTAACTGTAGCACCGCTATACCTGTACATTGAAAACATTTACCACTGATTATGAGTGACGTAGGAAAAGTAATAGAATAGTCTAGTAGAATAAGTCTATTTAAAAAAATGACTGTATGTATGTCTGTTGGACCACGTTAATCCCCAAAATGACTAGACGAATATTCATGTGATTATAACGGGAGACTTCAGTTCAGTTTGAGACAACACACATTAAAATCACTTCACGGCTAACGTACATTTTATCTAAAAACAAAATTTATCTGCTCTGTTTAAGACAGTTTGTAGGAAAGTTAAAAATGGCGCTTCATTACTTAATTTTCAAGTCTTTCTCAATTATATTACTTCAAACATGAACTCAAAGAAGCTTTATAAGTTAACAGAGCATGCGAAGTCGCGAGCATACCTAGTTAACCAATATAATACAGTAGGCGATATTTAGGATAGAAGTTACAAAAAAAAAACAACAGTACCAAAATCCTACTTTCATATAAATTTAAGAGTGAAATTAAATTCAAAAATCAGATTAACGCATGCTACGTGACAAAGTAAGCTAAAAACATAATAATTTTGAAAATCAAGCAAGCGAAGTTCCGGTTATATCTAGTTTTAGTATATATCAAATTATATTGTATACTAAAATATATTATCTAGATACTTACATATTAACTACAATGTCTCTATTATTTTTACGCTCGAAGGGAGAGGAACTTACATTAAACATATATGTGTATCCAATTTGTACGAGAAACCACTATACCACACTTCAAGCCCCAAGTGTTGCTTATTATCGCCGTTCTGGTCATTACTGCCGCAAGTGTAGAGATTTGCTACACTCGTGTGTTATACTGCTTATGTTTTCCTTATTCCTCTAGTTCTCTTAAAATAATTATTACAGTATTACCAATTACACAATCAAAAACCTAAATAATATAAAAATTTCCATCTTCCCTTCATAAAACGTTTGGTTAAAATAGGATTTTTTTATTTTTTTTTTTAGTTATCAAGATACATACACACATATTTGTAATTGTGTATTGTTACTTAACTCCGTAAGCCTGTCACTAATAAAAAAAAAAAAAAGTATAATAGATGATGATTTATATAATAAGACGAAAAAATCTCTATTGAATAGTAAAAGCCTCATCAAAATATGTTTAGTCGCTTCGGAGATTAGCCGCGACAAGCAAAAGACACTTTAATTTTATTTATATGTATACAGGTTCAGTAAGTGATATATTTAACTATACGTAATCTAACATATGCTGTGAGTGACTAAAATTAATAACTCAATATCGGTACTTTCACACCATATTGTCAATAACGATTGTGGATATTTTTGTAGAATGTAATCCCATTTAAAAAAACATAGTACATTTTAATATAAATCAGTATTTTTTTATTAAACCGTCCTGTCCTTTGAATTTATAGGTATATTGCTTCAACTGGAATATTCGTTTTCACATTGCTCAGTTTTATAACATAATATAATTTCAAACACGTTAAGTCCGCAGATATAACGTTATTATGCGTGAATAGCTTACAAAATGGCCTCGGGTTATAAACCATATTCCAGTATATATTGGACAAACCAGTTCAGTGCCCAACATGTAGGTCAATCACTTCCGCTATCTATTCAACAAATATGCATTGTGGCCTAACTCCCCTCCAGGACTTCAAAAAGTTTCTAGTTTAAAATGGTACTAAAAGTTGTGGTTGAACGCCTGAGGAATTTGTTATTATTGAACTCAACAAGATCGCTCGCACATAAGCGAAGAAGAACACACCGCCGAACGCTTAGGTCGATCCCGCCTCTCTATCGCTTATTCCGCGCTCTTGTTTGCTCGCTCGACTCAGGTGGAACGTGATAATGAGTCATGCTTTTACGTGCGTGCGGCCGGCGTTCGTCGATTTATAAGACGTTATCGCGTCAAAAACATAGATGGCTCGGCTTTTTCGCCTGGCTAGTTACCACACTTGAAAATCTACAAGCAGCTATGGGTGTGTTTCAGCAGCTACATTCGGGAGCTATTCCCTCTAGGTTTACCGTATTTACTATAATATCATATTGTCATTTAACACCAGGTAAGGTAGTGACCACACAAAATCCTTTAACATGAATAAAAATAACTAAATCGTGACCACATTACACACAATGAAAAACTCACTGTGACTCTCTTTTAGTTTGTCGTAATTTGACATCAGTCATCGTATATTATCCAGTTAGCGAGAGTCTTGCAGGTTGGCATAACAGTGGCATCCTCACTTTAGACAATTAGAGAGAAGATTAAGATGTTCTGCGGTCGCCATCCGTAAGATTCACCAGGTAACAAATATTGTCACTGCTAGGTTAGTACTCGACTAATATCATAGCCTTATGATATTATGCTGTGCAGGACAGCAGCTACGGTAGATACCATATTTTTATTACAAAATGGGCAGTTTGAACAATGTACAATATGAGACATCGCGAAACATTAAAAGCTAAGTTCGAGGAATTCAGTATCTTAACTCTGCACTCTCAATACATTCCTAATAATTTAATATATGTCCGTAAAAATTAAGAAGAACATACGTAAAAGAACGAACGTAAAAGACTGGCATAATTGAAATAACAGGGACTGTTTAAACTGGTCTTCTAATGTTTCAGAATCAGTGAGACCAGTAACAGATTTTTAGGTAATAATGAATGGTGTTAGGTTTTACAACAAAATCACAAAGCACATTACCGATTTACCGAGTTGTAAGCTCAAGCGAGTTTATATGTCAAAAGGATATACTATAGAGAGGATCAATATGTGCACGATTGTAATGTCTAGAATTAACACCTGAGCATCCACTAAAAACGATTGTATCTGTAAAAATTTTTAAAAATATGTACGCTAAAAAGATAAACTCGATCGAGTTTCTCCCAAGTTGTTCTCAATGATTCGTTTGTTTTCCGAACTGGTGATAGTTTTGGCGTTCACAACCGTCTTCTAAGGTCTTCTAAATTGAATAAAGTATTTTTGATTTGACTACCCGTACATTGTAGCTTTCTGGGTGATTTCCATTGTTTTTGGATCGTACTGTGTTTATCAACAGCGATAGTGCTGTTGCTAACAGATTTTACAAATAGCAAGGCACAAAATAAAATATTTGTATCAATGTTATACTATATATATGAACTATATGTTATCGATGATATAGTATAATTAATTGTTGTCAAATAAAAAAGGCTTGCTCTTTTCATTTCTATAAACATTTTCTCGCTACGAATAGCGGCATTTACTGTAAGCCGGTGATTATTTCTTTATGAAAAAGGCAGATGTAGTTAGCAATATCATTACTTGGAAAAATACCTAATCTTAGAACTTGAAATATTTTCTTTTACAGTATATTTGAGGTATTTAGCTGCACAACGACTTTTTTTAATGTTGAGCTTCATTGGATGATAACATGAGCTTCCACAAAGCTTTCAAGAGCTTTCCGAATCCAGATTGAGCAATAATAACATTTTTGTATGGAATGTAGCATAATTCATCATAGTTTACAATACAAATTGTTACTGTTTTTATGTTATGATGAATCATGTAGTCCATCTGATTATTAAGGCGTCACTACTGCTTATGGCTAAGTGTAACCGAACTCGAAAGACCAACAACACAGACAGTTTCCAGATGGTCTTGTGGGCGAACCTTGCACAAATTCTGCCAATCTAGTATCTGCCTGAATTACACTGCAGTATTATTTACTATTTAACCAGCTCACACTTACACAAGTAAAAGCGAATATGCGGATTACTCATTTATTTATTTTCGTGGTAACTATTTCTCTTGTCATCATTTGTTATTCACTATCATCATTCGGTGTGGTATCGACTCGTACGATAAAGTGTATTCGCTCACGCCTTAATAAAATGGCATTATTTCATTAGTAATTTAAATAAAAATTCTACTAAAGGCGTTAATTGAATTTTTATTAGTATCCCAAATAGCGATATTAAAGATTTCGTTTCATTTCATAGCTCTTGTATTTTTTTTAAATACTGTCTTAATTATGCATATTTTATTTTTTCACATAAATATATTCTTAAATGACAATATTATATTTGGAGAGAGAGCCAGTTGCAATTTGATACGAGTCACTTCCCTTGCTTTTGACGTTTTGCATGAGCATATTATTATAAAGTTGAATGCCTTTTGGACATTATATGTTTTACAAAATTATCAAATGATTTGAAAGCAGACTCCTTCTCCATCAAGTCCAAAAGATCAAAAACAGATATACGAAGATTTTTACAAAACATATTTTCTCAGGGGTGACACCTATCTTCATAAACTTTAAAAGTAAAATACAAAATCATGTTTCATGCAAAATCCAATTACAAGATACCTATTACTTATATCTATTTACAAGAATTATTTACTTATGGTATTAGATAATCAAGAAGTAAAACGTAAACAGAATCTTCAAGTTAATTGTACCCGAAGTTATTTCAAAGTCGCCAAAATTACAATTTATTTTAACTCTAGTTTATCTCGGTATAAACTAGTAAATTCTATATTCATGTCATATTGCATAGTTATAAGGAATTTAAAATCACTTATATGATGAATAATAACGATAGTTCCATAAATAATATTGTAGAGGATTATTTATTTTATTTCTCCATAGTCAACGAAGAATTCATAGAAATTTAAAACACTTAAGTAACGGGTAACACATTTTAAGTTACACAAAAGTAATAGAGAACGTTCTGAATAGTAAACTAGAGATCTTAGAAGCCCTGATGCCTTAGTTGATAGCGTGTTTGGACACAGCGTCGATGGACGTAGGGTCGAATCCTTGCAACTGAGTTGGCGCTTCCGGTGAAAGAAAAGTTCATAGTGAACCATAGTGATAGGGCCTTTTCTAAGTCCGCATGGCTAACTACTATCCTCAAGTTGAAAATCGCTCGCCAAGCACCTGTTGATGTGTTCCAGTTGCACTTGAGAGCCAGCCCCCTCTAGGTTTATCGTGGTGTTTACCCTCTTAGACCATGTCGTGATCTTACATAAGACGACATTGTGGTCAAATGCTAAAACCTATAATGTATTAAAAAAAACAATGGACAATCAAAGAACAAAACTAGTTTACAAAACTACTTTGTTACAAAACTACTTTGTTAGGTACTTGATGTAAATGGTCAGTGCCAATATATTGCACCGGTCGACTTAAGTTTAAATACTAAATAGGGCCAGGTTTGTCGTGAATGAATATATTGTGATTACAGTATATTTTTTACTTATCGCTTTACCATGACTCCGTAACTTTATGACTCTTAAGTAAAATCTATGGTCGGACGTCTAGCGCTATGTTCCACCAGCTGTTCTTGATATCCAGTTACCTTTATAAATTAAGAGTATTTTTACGTTTTATCAAAGCGTCGCCTAAATCTTTGCAAGATTGTGATCAGACACTAACAAGAAATTCGATAAAAAAACAATACAAGATCAAACAACATTCGAGGAAAGATGTCTGATAAAGCAAGAACGCGATAATGGAAATATAAACACAAGTCTTAAGGGGATTCATGTTTCACAGAGTGTTAATAAAAAACTTAAAATAATACATAATCACTTAATTAATACTAATACAAGTGTATGCATATTAAAGTTAAAGCTAGTCACTATTAGAACAACTAATAATATAATGCATTATTTCTACGCCCATTGCGAAGATTATGGAAGGCTGCATTATTTTGTTGTTTGTCAGTTGTCACCTATTATTATTGATAATGCCAAATATGCCAATAGCTTTACGTAACAACCAATAGGTGTGAGAAGAACAGCGCTTCATGTTGAACAATATGAACAACGAATATTCATTTTATTGTCACTTCATTGTTACAAATTGCGAAACGATACAAAACAGCTAAATAACCAACCGCAGAATAGTTATAGTCGATAATTATCAGCACCCTACAGGAAAGACAGTTAACAATAACAAAACAGCGAAATTTATTACTGATATACTAGGTGAAAGGTTAAACACTCGCAGTATTCTAAGATATAATACTTCATGGTCACGTTTAACATATAAAATCATAATATCAAAACAAATATTAATAAATAACAAAGAGAACCTAAGTTAAAGTTTGTTCTAGGACTTTCAAAAGTATAAACACAAATATAATAAACCTAGGTGCAATGGCCAGATGTGGAAAGACTAAGAGAGAGGGAGCCTGACTCCCCAGCAATACAGCACGGAAGAGCCAGTCGAGGGCGTCGCAGATGTGCAGGCTTTTTCCACCAAATGCCTCCCTAATGTACCTTCAGGCAGCGGACGCGGGGGCGTCCGTTGCCGTGAATTGAAGGCCCGTGCGGAGAGAGCACGGCTTAGCTGCGATCCATGTAAGGAGCAAAGGGAGAATTCTCCCTGAGAGGTGGTTCCCTCGTTTTTCCATCCACGGGGACATGAGCACGTGGCCAGGGCAGTGGAGTTTGCTAGTCGTCACCCTACACTCTGGTTCACATTCGCGCTAAGCGGCCGAAGGGTTTTTAGTCGGTAGGAATCTAACATAACCCTCACCTATCCCCCGGCAGTGTGAGGTGTATCCTACGTAGAATTTTTCCCTTCGTTGAAAAAAGACCGGTACCCAAAGCTGTAAGGGGTGCCCGAAGTTAATAAATTCGATAATAAAACGGACAATAAATCCTTTTTTCTGTTCATACCGTTCTCACGTTCACTTTCAAGTGAAAGCGAAATCATCCGATGGACATTGACACTATTTACATTTAACATAGAAGCGTAGACGATTTGTATTTTTCTAGATAATTAGGTCAAATATTAAGCACCTACTTTTTTAATTGATTTAAGGCGAGAATCGAGTGCAGGCTATCATCCATAAATATTGCTACTATCTAAATGTTCAGCCTGTATAACCCTTATTTGCATCTATAATTAAAACTGTCCGTACATTATTTAACATTTAAGGGGCTTATATCGTTTTTGCACTTAAGTAGGTAGCTTACAAGGTAACTTACGTGGAAGTAATTCTATAAATACACTTTTATCTTCAGTTTGCCTTGTTTTCTTTAACATCAGCTTAACATACTTAATTGGGATAACAAATCAACAGTTTATATTCATTGCCATGTATACGTATGTCTATATTGGGATATAAAGGGTCGAAGACAAAATTTTGTGTCGAGCATTAACGTAATTCTGTGTTACAGTCTCAAGGATAAAAGCCAGTCAATTTTAATAACATAAATTAATGTATTGCCGTTCAGTGGGGATTAGTAAATTAAATTATAACATTTTAAGGCGTCAAAATTTATATCAATTCGAATTAAATCATTTAGTAAAATGAATTAATTTATTAAGAAATTTTGTTAATGAATAATTATGGGGGACAACGTAAAGTTTGGTGATTTCATGCTCACTAGCTTTTGTCTTCGGCTTCGCCCGCATTATTGTAGATTTGATATATCCCTCGATAACAGTACATTTTTAATGAATAAAATATACACTTCACCGTTAATGATCAGTTGTGTAATTAATTCTCATCTATAATATTAGTTAAAATTACTGTTAGTTAACTTACTGTTCTTAGTATATATTTTATATCGTACTTAAAGTTATGAAGCATGATCTGTTAGTGTTGTATGGAGTTTGTATTGAGCAAAACAATATACGCGGAAGTGAGAAGTGATGTTTACTTATACATATCATAAGAATGTAAATCTAACGTGTTTGTACATTTTTTTTGTGAAACTATTATTGCAGGTGTCTTTTTTATGTCATAGCAGGCAAACGAACAGATGGGTCACATGATGTTAAGTGATCACCACCGTCCATCGACACTAACAACACCAGAGAAGTCGAAAGTGCGTTGCCAGCCTGTGTTTGGGGGAAAGGGAGGGATGTTGAGACGAGAGAGGTGGGGAAAGGGGAGGTGGGCCTCCGGCGCTCTCTGACTCGACTGACCGACTGACACAGTAATGCAAGCACTGTTACTTCACGACGGTTTTCTATGAGAGGGTGGTAGTACCCCGGGCGAGCCAACCCATTCGTGCTGAACCCAATAATAGCTTCAGCGTGGCTCTACCACCTACTAAAATAAGTAATAAAATATAATAAAATACATTTAAATCATTTTTACAAATGTCTGTCTTTCTGTCTGTTTGTTTGAATACACATCACTATTAAAGTACTGCGTCTTAGTTTCATTAAAATCGCTTCACTCTATCGACAGTTTTCATAACTAAAAAAATTTCATAACGACGCGAATTAAGTACGAGGGAAAAGTAGATAGACTTAATACATTCAGATGATTTTTTAGTCACTGTTTTTTTACATTAGGTTCAATGCGGAAGGAGTCGCGGGCACAGCTTATTTTCTATAAGATCCTCCTAAAATTGTATGGTCGTCACAGTTAGAGAACTATCGGATTAAAAACAACACATGTGACATGAACGTTAAAACCCGTTACTACGTACGCTGTCAATGAAAAAACCGAACGTTAATTATGCCCATAAATATAATCTCTTCATTAAATAAACTTATGCAATTTTTCCATGTGATTTAATCTTACAGACAAATTTATATTCTTGTAAAATTACATGTTATAAAACTGGTAATTATACGTTGGAGGTTTTTATTAATCATTCCATTACATTTCAATAATTTGTTATTTTATTAGCATGTTATGTTTGGAAATGCCTTACCTACGTAAATAAGTTTCAATACATTTACCAATAGTTGTAAGCATTAGTAAAATGACAGTTGTGGAAACTACTACTTAATTAGATTAATTTCGACCAGCTCGTGTCCGCGACTTTGTTTTTATGAAAATGTTTTTGCTTGGCTGTATTTTTGTTACTGCAATTTTCTCATTACTGCTTAGCCCGTATGAAGAAGCGCAGTAATAGCTGAATAATATTATAAGAAGTCCTCTGTCTACTAGTAAATATACGTTGTTAATTGTTACAGGAGACGGACTTTGAATGAAATAATTGTAGAAAACTTGCAATGAAATTGTTTAATGTATTTACAATTAGACAGGCGACAATAGAATAATGAAATAAAATAGAATATGAAGAAAAAATCGTCGTTTGTTTTACCTACGTTTGAATTATGAACGTAATGTTGCAGCATTCATACCTCCTTTATGTGAAAGGAATATTGTTAACATACGTCCAAATCCTTCGAACCGTTTTGGAGATTACCTTGGATAAAAATGACTCAATTTGAATCATATGTGTAGGTTTATTTCGTCTCATAGTCATATTATGTACAGCTAAGCACATTATCTTAATAGGTATAAAAACTCTCTTTTACGTAACTCAGCATAGAATACTTCGTATGAATCTCGAAACATTTGCAACTTATCTTGTATACCTACACATAATAAGAATGTAAATCCAACGCGTCAGTACTTTCCACATTTTTGTGAAAAAAATTATTGCAGGTGTCTTAGAATAAGTAATAAAATACATTTCAATCATTTTTAGAAATGTCTGTCTGTTTATCTGTCTGTCTGTTTGTTTGAACACGCATTACTGATTATTGTGTTCACGATAACACGTCACCAAGAAAATCATAAAGCATATCATTGAGAAACATTTAATCTTGGTTTTATTAAAATCCGTTCACTCCATCAAAAGTTATTGTAATTTTAATGACGACGCGACTTAAGTACAAGGGAAGAGAAGGTAAGTAAATTGACTTACTATATTCAGATGATTTTATTAGTCACTGTTTTTTACATTAGGTCCCACACAGACGTAGTCGCGAGCACAGCTAGTAATGTATATAATAGGTACCGTGAAACCTGGCAACTTTGCCGCCGGATGTTCTAATTGCCATACCCCAACTTCTGAAGTATTGATGTCTATTACTCCGAAACCATACGTTTTTATTATGTAGGGATGTCTTTAAATGAAATTTGATTTGTTTAGTAACAACATTTACTTTTATGCGGCAGCTAAGTTATTTACAAAATGACGGTAATGCCCGTTACTTTTTTTCTATGATAGCGTCAGATTTCTGTGTGCTCCGAATCTTTAGTAAAAATATATGGGAAAAACTTTACAGAGGTAAGTCAACTTTTGATAATTTATTTAATTAAATCTGATTTAATGAATAAATCATTATTTACTTCGATATCAGTTAATCATCCTCAGAAAATAATCTTGGCAGATTTAACAACCCAGTATAATGATAAAGTGATGTCGAAATTGCCATATTTTGTTAAGTACAAGGGTTGTCACAAAAAAGTTTGAGATTATGTAGGTATTGAAACTAATTTACAGTTTCGATAGTAACGTATGTGGTCGGATATGAATATATAACTTTGTTGAAATGTTATTAAAAAAAAGGTTATTTTCAGAAAATGGATCCTACCAGACGTAAATTGTGGAGCAGAACATATAAAAATTAATTCGCAAGACATGTTAGATATAGCGGTAGGTTTGATTCACGGGAAGAAGATTTTCAGTCAGAAAAACAATTTCACATAGAGGGGCGAAACATCGATAAAAATAAACATTGCAAAAAACCAGAAAGCCAACAGTGGCTTTACACTACAAAATAACAACAAATTAACAAAATAAATAACATAAAAAAAAAAAAAAATCTAAAATAAAAAAAATAGCAAAAAAATTGTTATTGTTTTTTGTATTTTATTATACTAAAAGTTTAAGTAGTTATATAAAACACATCATTAAAATGTAATATATAACTTTTTATACAATGTTTTTTGAACTGCTTTAATAAATTTTAAGTAAATTAAAAATTGTCCTACACGACAACCCTGACGTTTTTTCAGTTTTTGTACGAAAAAATCAAAATCGGGTCGTGCAGTTTACCACATTTATCAAAAAGGATGTTTCTACAGTAAAAATACTATAGTCATCATGAGTTTCTAGCTGTGTACAAGTTTGTTCATGGTTGTTCATTATTTCTTATGTGTGATTTTGTTTATTTTCTCCTAAATTTAGGTCCGGCAATGTTACCGTATGTTATAGTTGACTATGCCATAAAATATTCTGGCTCAATTCGGTATTAAATTGTACTTATAATACTAATATTTTACTATATCTAAATTCTCTACAAAATTTACTATGATTTTAGTTGATTTTGTTTATATGTCTTGATATAATTTTGTGCAATAAATTCGATTTAAACATCGTTGTGCGGAATAAAGTGGCAATGTTGCCTGGTTTTACGGTAGTAAATGTAAAGGTTTGGGTAACTCCTCAATTATGTGCGTTACTACTTAATTATAGAACAGGAAATATCTTGTCAGTTTAAAGCCACATCTGAAAACCTCAATTGTAAACACATTGTCTGTTCACAAATAATAAATCCCAAATCCTTTTAGAATAAAGTTCTCATAAATATATTTAGTATTTTTATCAAGTGTCGAAATTATTTACTCAATTGACACCGATCCGGTTGAGAGTAATGCACGAGTTACGTTCACCTTAAAAATCGATTGTGAGCAATAATTATAATTAAAAGTAAAATAAAGCAAGTAATTAAAATTTCGATCGAAAAATGACTGTAAATAAATACAGTGAGCACATTAATTTATCGAAATCTCGTTTTAGGTCCCACATTTTTTAACCAAATGAGTGTAATTATCTGCTGCTGTTTATAATGAACTGAATTTTTATTATGATGCAAGTTCGGACTTGTTAATATTGCTGTTAAATGCAATCTTTGATTGTTTGGCTTTTCTTTTTTTCTGATTTTGGTATATTGAAATGTGTGTATAAATGTTTTTAGTGTGTGTAATAAATTTCAGCTTGCTAAGATAGTTTTAAGACCAAAATAATTAACAATAATCAAAGTTTTCGAAAACGGCCATTTTTTTATTATATGTAAATGAGGTTTGGTCACACATTTATTATGTCACCTCAATGATTACCAACAAATTAAAATAAGTATATAGTCAATAATTTACCGGTTTTTAATGCCAGACTTAACTAGCCTGTAAAGCATTCTTGCTTCCTCAGATGTCGGGGAAGCAAGAATGGCATTACATAATCTCATAGATCTTAATGTGTCATTCATTTTATTCTCCAGTGCTAGGTTTAGGGCTTGGTTACGTGTGCATTCAATCATTATGTGGTACACATCTTCTACAATGTTACATATAGTACAATTTGGTGACACTTCAATTTCATTAAATGTAAAAAACTATTCAGTGGAATGTGCCCCGAACGGAGTCGAAAGGCAGTACTTAATTCAGTTCGACTGATTTTAAGTTTTCCAAACCAAGTATAGCGTAGCAAGGTGGGTTGCAAGGTTTTGTACCATATACCTTTTTTTTTTTTTTTTTTTTTTACATGGGGAAATCCCTACGGATATCCACTCTAGCCGGGCAGCTAGGGTGGGATATGTCCGACTTGCACGGACTAAAACCCCATGGTGCCTCCTTACACCTATTTGGCCGGGGAGCAGGAACTGCCTACGGCACTGCGTCTGCTCACCCGGCAGGTGTCGGCCCCTCATAAGGGGCCTCTTCTGCAGCCTGAGTGGGTCAAGATAGTAGACCCCTCAGGGAGGGGCGGGTGTTACATCCCCCCCCGACGAACTGTGGGAGTCGCGCGGCACGATGCGCCTCCACCACGTGGGCCTGCTATAGTGCAGGGCGACGGACGTGCCCGCGTCACGTCGCCCGCAGGCCCTTTACGGCGGTCTTAGATCATCTCCGACCCGTCGCCGCCGTGTTCGTCGGCCGCGGGAGAGGAGCCTGGTGGTCCGCTCTCTCTCCCTTTCCGCCGCCTCCTTAGCGAGCATAACTGCCTCGCAGTATGAGGCGACGGAGTTCCACCCGGTCTCACTCTCAACCATCTTACAGACGACAGTCGAGAGCGAGAGATCCGGGCCTATGGCCGCGACGAGCTCGCGGCGTGGCACGTCCCAGGCGGGACAAACTGCTAGTGTGTGCTGCGCGGTGTCCGTCGTGCAGCCACAGTGATGGCACCCTGCTGCTGGCTCTCGGCCGATGCGACACAGGTAGCTCCCGAAGCAACCGTGCCCCGAGAGCACCTGTGTCAGCCGGAAGCTTAGGGTGCCACTCCGCCTGGTCAGCCATTCGACCATGACCGGCCGAACGGCTTCAATAATTGCCACGCCTGAGCTCGGCCGCTCAAGTCGTCGGCGCCATTCGTCAACCATTAGGACCTGGTGGAGCTGTGACCTCAGCGCCTCGATTTTTGTACCATATACCTTTGTTAACTGATCGCTCATCGCTGTATTGTTATTGGTAATTCAAATCATACACTTTTATTTAATAAACAATTCACTCATTACTATCATAAAACACTTATATCTCACTCTGAATACCGTGTTACACAATAATCTCACATATTTAGTTAATTCAAATTAAGTTTTTATTTATTACATATGTTTAAGTCACTGTTTGTTTTAGTTCTCATTATATGAAATTGTGATATCTGCGATACGGTTTGTAACCAGTGCAGATACCAATATTACTGTTAATTATGTATACATTGACTTGGAACATTAAAATATTATTATTATTATTATTATTATTATTATTCCTTCCATATTACACGACAATGCTTTCTTATAAGATACAATATATCAGCATAAAAAGGTATATAATTGAATAGTATAATACCATTGGTAAGGGCCTCTCTTACCAACTGATCCACTTTCTGATTTCCTATCAAACCTATATGAGACGGTATCCACTGCAAAATGACGTTTTTAGTTTTCGAATTCAAATCGTCCAATAATTTTATAATTTTGTATGCTATCGATGTTCCTCGAACTCGCGTGGTACACCGAGCTACATGTTGGAGTGCACTCTTTTAATCTGTAAAAATAACATAATTCCTATCTCTTAAAGACTCAATATAAGCTAGTGCTTCAATAATAGCAATTAATTCTGCCTGCATTATTGATATACATGTTTCGATATTAAATTTACCATAATTTTCTGATTGACGATCAAACCAAGCCATTCTAACACTATCTTTTTTTTAGGGCCATCGGTAAAAAATTTGTAATAATCCCTATAATCATGAAAGATAACATTTTCACATAACTATTTTAAAATGCTAACATTATACTTAGCTTTTGCCTTATAAATACACTCTATATGCGCTTTAATTTTTTGAGATAAATCCACTTTGCTTTCACAGGTTTTTAATGAAAACATTTCTAAATATTCGCTACATTGCACGGGTGTTGTTTTAACATAATTATGTACCAAAGTTAAAAGAGGTTTACTTTTCGGTCTCCAATAACAACTTTGGCAAAGTTGATACAACTCCTCTATAAGGCTAGTTATGTAGATATTGCTTTGAAAGGATTTTGATTTAAGTAAATATTTGTCTGCAAGATAGTATCTATGAATGTGTGAAGGTTCGATAAGTAATTCTGCCTCCTTCACATGTATGCGTGTTCGTTTAACAAATCCACCTATTAGTCGCATAAATCGATTTTGAATCCTCGTTCGTTTTTGTAAATGAGTCTGACAACTACTACCGTAGAGAAAGCTAACATAGTCTATTCGACTGCGAATAAGCGCAAAATAAAGACGTTTTAAATGTGTGGGGTGTAAGCCCCAACCGGAGCCTGACAATATTTTAAGATTACGCTCTTTCAGAATATTGTAGACATATTGACAATATTTTGCACCTACTTCCATTTAAATCTATACTAATAATTGTTATATTTTGATATTTGGGTTTGTTTGGTTGAACGCGCTATTCTCAGGAACTACGGGTCCGATTTGAAAAATTCAATGTTAGATAGCTCATTTATCGAGGAAGGCTCTCTTTCTAAAAGGAGTGGCTCTCAAAAACAATAGAACAAACCGATAGGTATTTGACACCAGATTTTGAATTTGACACGGGTAGGCGCGTATTGGAAAAATCCCTACTACGATGCTGTTTTCACCAATCTGATTTCCTTTACTAAAAGATTTCCAATGTGTCACAAGATTTGTACCTACATCGAATGACCCGGTGTCCGAACACACTACCACTGAGCCATCATCACTTCTTTATATTTTATAACTGACTAGCTTCTGCCCGAGACTTCGTCCGCGTGCAATAGATACTTTGGGCTAATGCTATCACGCAGCGGAAGTTCACAAAACGAAAAAAGTCCTGATTTAGAAAAATTCTTCATCGTTACTCCGGTCCTATTGGTCTTAGCGTTATGATATAAAGCCTATGCTTCTTCTTTCAGGCTTTATATCATAACGCTAAGACCAATAGGACCGGAGTAACGATGAAGAATTTTTCTAAATCAGGACTTTTTTCGTTTTGTGAACTTCCGCTGCGTGATAGCATTAGCCCAAAGTATCTATTGCACGCGGACGAAGTCTCGGGCAGAAGCTAGTCAGTTATAAAATATAAAGAAGTGATGATGGCTCAGTGGTAGTGTGTTCGGACACCGGGTCATTCGATGTAGGTACAAATCTTGTGACACATTGGAAATCTTTTAGTAAAGGAAATCAGATTGGTGAAAACAGCATCGTAGTAGGGATTTTTCCAATACGCGCCTACCCGTGTCAAATTCAAAATCTGGTGTCAAATACCTATCGGTTTGTTCTATTGTTTTTGAGAGCCACTCCTTTTATATGTTTAGCATCTTAATGTCTTGGGTCATATCTTCACAGTGCGATTGTGATCTAACGAACCTGTGTGAACTTACAGAGTAAAAAAAAAAGTCGAGGAAAATAATAAGAACTGCCGGCAGAAGTGAAAACTCAAAACAATGGAATTAAACTTGTTCTCTTTCGAATTAAATATAGTGTGAATTATTTAAATTTCATAATTTATAAATTGATATTGTTGTCATTAATCTCTCTTTCACATCTATTGGCAGTCCGAATTATAGTTATATACTTTTTTATGCAGCTTATTAATTCATCTAACATACGATGCACAATCTCAATACAAAATATCAATATTAGATGTACACAGGCCCTTATGCTACGCGTCGCTAGTCTGACGCAAACCGCACAAGCACAATACAGTCGGTCACGAAATTATAAATTTATCTCCTGCCAAAAGAACACCGCTCAACGCGCCTAAAGAAGTTCTCCCTTCAAAAAGACAATTTCAAATTAAGAATTTCAGCAGTTCGTAGTGACTCATGCGAAAAAATTAAAGTTAATAAAAAATATATATAATGTAATATTTTGATTTATTTTTAATCATATGATAAAAATATCTAAAACATGTTTATAAAATGAACAACAATAATACCGTTGACTAAATATTAAATTCAATAAAAACATTTTTCAATTTAACGAAAGAATAAGTTGACACTTTCAGGGATAAAATGAATTTTAATGTTCGCCTTTTGTCTCGACCGCAGACCAATTCGTTGATATGCGAAAAATTCGATATTTTATTATAATTCGTGCATTGTCTCGACACGTTGCGACATGTTTTAGTATCACTTCAAATACGATTTTTACTGAATAATTCAACGAGATATATGAGAAAATTTCATTTTGATATTAAAATGAGTTGTCTTGTCAGATCGTCGAGTGGACACGTTGACAAATCAAAAATATAGAATAATCAATGACATTCTTGTTTACTACCTACTTAATAATAACGTATCCTCACCGCTTAGGTATATGGAAAAATCTTATCCCTATTTTTAATAAACGACATCAACGAAGGAAGATTCCCTCTTTCCATAGTATATTCGCCAGTGGGTGTTTTTTAGAAAACACACAAAGAAGATCCAATAGAGTATAAAATGTCTTCTACCTATATAGGAAAGGGCAGAGTCCACACAGCTAAGTACATTTTTCCCTACTGTTTCACATTCGATTTTCTTCATTTTTTTATCTAGTATATATTGACGAGCTTTAGTGTTGCCAATAAAATATTTGGAAATAGTTATTTTTTAATATCATCGGCGACTTGAAGACTTTATGAAAGCCTCTATTCGTCCTACTTCACACGCTTTATGCCTAAAATCTACCATATATATGCAATGCAAAGGAAATAATATCAAAACAACAATAAAATTCTTTTATCCCCTTATTATGGTCGATTATTGACCATTGAACGAATACTAGTATAAATATAAAGTAAATTTTCAAAAAAAAGTATTAACCGAGTTCAGTATCAATCAAAAACCCATAAGGCACTAAAAAGCGGAAAATAAATAGTTTATCAAATTAACCAAATTAAATAAAACATATGAATATGTGTGCTACCTAGAGATGTATTGGAAGTCGGTGCCAACCGAAATTTCAAATTTGTTCCAGGTAGAAATGTATTACAGAGACGCGAGAGTGGACTTAAACTTTGTACCTATGTAGATGATATGATTTTCGGTTCGCACCGACTTCCAATACATCTCTAGGTAGCACACATATTCATATGTTTTATTTAATTTGGTTAATTTGATAAACTATTTATTTTCCACTTTTTAGTGCCTTATGGGTTTTTGATTGATATTGAAGTCGGTTAATACTTTTTTTTGAAAATTTACTTTATTTTGAGGTCGGTTAAAAATGATAAAGGTTTGCGGTTGTGCGCGCATCACTCAAAGACTATTAATTTCTTTTATCAATACTAAATTTCTTTGATTAATACTATTATTTAAATCAAACACATTCAAAACTTATGACAACTGTAATCTGTAATCATAACTACAGTTTCAACAAAATCACTATCCATAGTATATCCAAAGTTATATCGTTACTTCTCATTGCTCGAGTTTATGATACAAACTTGCCTGCATAAAACATTTATTCAAATTTCCTTTCGCTATCTCTATTTTTCTAACGTATGAGTACATACTGGATTATAAACAACATGAAAAACCTAATATAAATAAAAAATATACCACCATAAGATATTATCTTATGTTTGAAATTTTTATATAAAAACACAGCAATTTTTACTTCACTTAAAAATCAGCATACAATTAATTTAATGACATATCAATAAATTTAATAACTTTATACACTTTTAAAATGTTGTAAACATAAACAATAAGTACAGTAAAATTACCCTTCGATCATTATCTATATAATATAATAAAAATGGAGTGTCTGTATGTAATATCAAAAAATTTTTTTTTTACTGATTGGGTAGAAAGTAAACAGGAACTGAAAAAAAAAATGAATTTTTAAAATTTTTGTGGTCTGTCTGTTTGTTTGTTGGGAAAACTTAGAAAGGGTGGACGGAAATGGAGGGGAAATTAGGAAGGTGGAAGAAAAAAAGGGGGGAAAAAAAGAATACAAAAAAAAAAAAAAGTTGTTAATGGTGGCTTCGCAGGAAGAAAAATCAAAAAAAGGAAACAACAATCTAAAAAAAATATAAAAAGAAAAAAGATGAAAAAAAAAAAAGTAAATAAAAATTATTAATTAAAATGGTTAACAATGGTGGATCCACAAGAAAAATAACCAAAAAAAAAGAAAGATAATTTCAGGGGATTTACAGGGAAAAAAAAAAAAAAAAAAAAAAAAAAAAAAATTTTAAATTAAAAGTGGTTGTACCGGTGGCTCGCTGGGGAACAACAAAAAGAAGGAAAAAAAAATTAAAAGGGGTTTTTTTTTTAAAAGAAAAAACTAAAAAAAGGGAGGGGATTTAAAAATCACCGGGAAAAAAATTTAAAGGGGGTTTCTTAAAGAAGAAAGAAAGTATAAAAAAAAATTATAAATATTTTATTATTTAATATATTTTATAATAGGTGATTATTAAAAAAAATTTAAAAAATTTAAAAATTTATTAATTAAAAAAAAAAAAAAAAAAATAAAATATTTTAAAAATTAAAATTTAAAATTAAATAAAAATTAAAATAAAAGAGATTTTTTAAAAAAAAAAATTATATAAAAATATAATAAAATAATTTAAAAAAAAAATTTTTTGGGAAAGAAAAAAGAATAAATTTTAAATATAAAAAAAAATATTAATAATAAAAATATAAATAATAATAAATATAAAAAAAAATTTAAATTTAAAAAAAATTTATTAAATTTTTTTTTTTTTTTAAACATATAAAGGGGAAGAGGAAAAAAGAAATAGAGGGAGAGGAAAAAAAAATGTGAAAAAAAATAATGGAGATGTTTTATTTAATTAAAAAAATAATATTAATTTTTGTACAATAAAATTCTAAAATATTATTTTATAAAATTTAAATTATATAAAAAAAGAAAATAGGAAAGTTTCGCAGACGGTATTTAAGACTAGGTGCTGTATTAAAGCTATTGAGTCTAGAAAAATTTCATCCGTCCTATTAAGAAAACTATTGCGAAATAAATGTTCAAGGTTCGTTTTACTGTTAAAAATGGTATTAATATTCTGAAGCGTATGTGAATATGTTTATGGCAACGATTGTATTTATTAACAGAATAAATTCGATTACAGTCAAACTTTAGCTTCGCTTCCAGACACTCGTCGTGGTCTCCAACAGCGATTCCAGCTTAATTCCGATCATTCAGAATAGAGCCCCCGAGAACGTTACTTGTGCAATAACAGTGGTCACACTTCAAGATATTGCCCCTCTTATACCGGCGCGCCCTGAAAAAGGTCCATAGGTTCTTTTAAGGTATATTTTCCTTCTTTTTACTAGTCAGTTTTAGCCAAAGTTGTTCTAAATACATGTACGTATAAACGGTGCATGCATTTATATAGCCACATACATGTTACATAATTGTATATATGTGTGTGTGATTAGTTAGCTTGCTTCAATAGTTAGATTCGAATTAGTGAAATTTGCATGCAAGGCCTAACACTTTATCACCCTTGCGGTGGTTGGCCATTTTGCATGAGCGCCTACCACGTTCGGCTTAAACTCGGTGAAGCTGTAAAGCCCTGCCGGTCAACAGCCTTAGTCAGTTATATAAAAAAAATAACGTCAACCCTTGAGTTTTTTCGGTCTCTTTGTACTCGCATTTACTAAAAAATATTTAATATATAATTGAATTATAATTAGTAAAGTATTGAATACTCGGTGAAAAGTGTGAAAATGCAAGTAATCCGATTCACTTACGACACACAGTGATAATATGTAAATGTGAATAACAAAAAAAAAAACCTATACACTTAGTAAAATCTCTTCCGAATTCATGTCTCAAGGTTTGCATTTAATTGGACATTACACACGTTTATAATTATGCATGGTTTTTGCTTTCAATGACCCAAATAAAAGTAGGTCATTCATGTTAGGCAAATTCCATATGTAGCCACGAGGACACATTTATTACAGGTCAACGAATATAAAACTGTTTTTATTCATATTCAAAACTAGCTGTGCCCGCGACCCTATGTAAAATTATCGATTAATAAAATCATCTGAATGTATTAAGTCTATTTACTTATCTACTTTTCTATCGTTCCTAATCCCAGCCGTCATACAAATTACAATAACTTTTGATAGAGTGGATCGTTTTTAATGAATCAAAGACTAAGTTACACTCGAAGATATGCTTTATGATTTTTTGGTGAGGCTTTTTATGAACCTTGTGCAGTGATGCGTATTCATACAAACAGACATACAGATAGAGAGACAGACATATGTTTCTAAAAATAATTGAAATGCATTTTATTAGTTATTGCTAGTCATCTGCAATATTTTTTTCACGAAAATCGAAAAAGTACAGAAACGTTAGATTTACATTCTTATTACAAGTATAGATAGATACAAGAAGATATATATATAATCGCCATTAGTGTTACATAATATAATCAAAGTGTATATAATTTTGTTTTTAATATAGTCATACCAAAATGTTATTTCAACTTACAAAACGCCTTAAGTTATAGATTTCTTTATTTTTTGTTAATCATACAAAGAGTTGTACATGTACAAAGAGTTGATCTCATTCCATCAGTCATAACCTATATTAGCGGTCAACTTTTTAGTCCGGTGAAGCTGTGAAGGCCTATTAGATCAATAGCTTTAGTCAGTTCGAAAAAAAAGGGGTAACTTTCAAATAATGAATGGCTTACTTTATAACGAAAATACCGAATTATAACCAGCACAACTTTTGTCGCCTTCAAATTATACATAAAACGTATATATAATAAATTCTTTCAAGACTCAATCACATAAAAATTACTGACGGTATCGACATAGGATTGTGACCAGTCGATGTGAAATCATTCGTAGATTGTTCTAGGCTTATTTAATTTTCGTTTTATTTTTTCAATTAACCATTTGCCATGCTTTTATTATCAAATGAAGCGGGCGAGAATCAGCTAGTATTTTTTCATAAATACATTTATCGCTAATTCTTGTATACAATACTACAAAATAAAAGCATAGAATGAAGTACGTAGACCCGAGATAGGAGGAAACCTTTTTTTGATAAATGTATTTTCAGTAGAGAAATAAATAGCATTTTTTTATAAATCACCAATAAAAATTATCTTCTTATAATATTGGCGACGATATTCAGCTACAAGTACGATACACTGTGATGCTTATTATGTTTACTGTGATCGTAAATTTAATAGCACTCAAATCGTCTGAACGTGAATATCAAACCATACACATAAACGGAAAGATAGATTTTCAAGGGTTATCCACAGTAAAGATAATCCAGTACCTACTTATGTCGATGCGAAATTGCTCGGAGTCGAGTAATACTCTGCATTATGATATGACTTCAAAAACAAGATCAAAGGTATTAAGCTCGGACTCGGAGGTGACCTGCTTATTTCCGACTACTTAACGACCTTTGCAGAGTTGAAAATAAAACGCTTATATCTTACCTTTATAATATGTATTGCGTACTAACCACTTTTGATTATTGGCGGGAATATTACCCAAAATAATATATCAAACGCTGTCGAAATTTCTTCAACGTCTTTGTACAAAATGTGAAAGGATCATTGAAAAATAAATAACTACTATCTATATAATGAAAGGGACAAAATTTTGCTGTAGCAAAACACTGAAATATGCTTTCAAGAGGTCTCAAGAATGTCTAGACACAGCCATCAACGGCACTAAAAGAGTATGTCACGTTTATGACAAAGAATACGTTCTAATAAAGTTTTGTGATGAATTATTACAAGATTTTAGTTCTATAAAACGAAATACTAGAAAAATGTAATATTGTGACTTACCACTGTAGGTGGTAGAGCTACGCTGAAGCTATTAATGGTTTCAGCATGAATGGGTCGGCTCGACCGGGTTAGTACCACCCTCTCACAGAAAACCGACGTGAAGTAACAGTGCTTGTTTGCATTGTTGCGTTTCGTTCGGTCAGTGAGAGCGCCGGAGGTCCCATCTCCCCTCCCCTTCCCCCTTCCCTTACTCTCCCTCTCCCCCAAGACAGGTTGGCAACGCACTTGCGACTCCCCTGCTGTTGCAAGTGTCTATGGACGGTGGTGATCACTTAACATCAGGTGACCCACATGTCCGTTTGCCTCCTATGATATAAAAAAAAAAAAAAAAAATGTAATAGGGATATTATAAATATATTTTTTTATATCATAGGAGGCAATCGAACAGGTTGGTCACCTGATGTTAAGTGAACACCACCGTCCATAGACACTTCCAACACCAGGGGAGTGACAAGTGCGCTGCCAGCCTGTGTTTGGGGGAGCGGGAGGCCAAGTGGGCTTCCCGCGCTCTCACTGACCGAACGAAACGCAACAATGCAAGCACTGTTACTTCACGTGGGTATTTCTGTGGGTCGGGTGGTAGTACCCCGGACGAGCCGACCCATTCATGCTGACACCAGTAATAACTTCAGCGTGGCTTTACCACCTACAAAAATATATAGGAACGTTTCAGATATGGTTATTAAAACCTCGTTTTTATTCCCGGCTTCGCTTGCGTTAACATAAATTTGATCTAATATCTTGAGAATGGTACTTTCTGAAATGAAACTTCTTATAGATGGGCTGTAAAATTCTAATCGACAACCTTTTTGTGTGACGAAAAGTGGTAGGAGTAAACACTGTGTCGGGTAGAGTGTTGAAAACACCAATTCTCGTCCGATCACCGAAGTTAAGTAATATCGGGCGCGGTCAGTATTTGGGTGGGTGAATGCCTAGGAACACCGCGTGACGTTGGACGTTGGCTTTTTGTTGTATTTTATTTATTACATTGTTTTTTTTTATTGTAGCACAGCAAAGTGACTGCATTATGCCTGATGGTAAGCACCATACAATCCAAAAACAATGGCGGCTACCGAAAGACACGCCATCCCTCACCGGTCGCCGCTGTCATGCCGGTCTGCGTAATAGTCTCTTCACGTTACGCTTGAAGGACCCCATGTTATAGGAAGGAGGAAACACACTGGTTGGACGATTCTTTGACAGCTTCACGGTACGGCAAAGATAAGATGTTGCGAACGTTTTAGTTCGTGCCCAGATAGGATTTACCGTAAAACTATGTGTCCGCAGCCCAGCGCGCCTGGTTTGATTATGAAAAGGAGAGAAAGGGATTAAATTAAACAGCTCTTCTCTTAAATAGTTTCCCTGTAATACAAAAGTTTCAATTGTATCATGCGATTTTACGGCACCCCTTGTTTTTCAGGATGATAGTTACCCTATGTACTTTCCTGGATGCGTACTGTACAACGTGTATCCAAAATTATTAGTAATTTAATAATTGTTAATAATTAGTATTAAAGAATTGTAAAGTTATGAGTAGGTGTGTACATTACAGATTTTTTTAAGTACGACACACACGCCATCTACTGTAACATGTAATGTGAACATTAGATATGTGAATAATAACAATGTCTCGAATAGGATTTATCATCAATCTTGAACTTTAACTTACAATATATCACCATCAGTGCTCACTTAGACTATATAAGAAAGTAATTAAAATTTTAAGCTATACATTATAGAACAATGTATGTTAAATATTTTATTATATAGATATAATATGTCCATATTGTCGATATAATTAAGTTTTTCTTATAGGTTGCTATAATCACTGAGCTATATAGACGCGAGTGTGGTAAATTAAACAAAATGGCCACCAAATTGATCGAAAAGATAATATAATTTAAATTACATACAAACATATGACTTTCAATTATGTATATTTATTCTTGAAAGCGCACGTCTCACGCGCTTGTTTACAATGAACAAATATTTTTGATAAATTTCACACGGACGAATGGACGGGTAACAGTTCAACAAATAAAATAGAATATGTTACCCGCTATAATTTCGGATAGCTGCCACTAAAATCCCCGTTAAAATAGGTCCAGCCGTTTCGGACTTCATCCGGAACAAACAAACAAACAGACAGACAAAATATAATACTGACAAGATTTAAAAACAATGTTTTTTTTTTGTTATTTGTAGCCATATCCATTCGCCAAAAAGTTGTTATTTTAATTTCACATATACACATTTTATTTTTATAATACGTAATAGATTAGAAATAAAAAATTGGAAACAAAACAAAGGTACAATAAACATTTCGAATAGAAAACAAAATAAACTTTAAAAATGTTTGCGATAGAAAGTTACCACGTAACCATGGCAACGTATATAATACTAACGCTAACACGCAGATAAACGGAAAAAACGGCCCGATTTTGAAACATTCTTCATTGGCGTTCCGCTCCTATTGTTCTTAGCGTGATGATATATAGCTTATAGTCTTCCTCGATAAATATGTTATCTAACACCGAAAGAATTTTTCAAATCGGACCTGTAATTCCTGAGATTAGCGCGTTCAACCATACAAACAAACAAACTCTTCAGCTTTATATATCAGTATAGTTTCGTGATATAAGATTTTGTACTATAAAATTGTGAAAGATCATCAAACAGTAATAAAAAAAAAACAATAATTTACTAGATGTTAATTACAAGTGCAGGAGTTCTCTAGATATTTAAATCTAGGTTAACATTTTCGAATTGTATGTACGTTGTGAGGCTTCAATGTATTCCATTAATTAGTAAAGCAATGCAATAGATATATCTGCTTCTTTGCATGGCATTGCACATCGAGCTATTTCTAATTCTATCTCGCCCTACATCCAAGCATTTAGTTTAATTATTTACCTTACTAAGTGTATCACATCTTGACGAGCATACCTATATTACTTAAGACTGTTGAGTAATATACCCTTCTATGTTTTATAGAAAGTCGCTTATACATTTCTATACAATAAAACGGATAAGACATTTGAATTTAAAGTTATTTAATAAAACAAATGAATTTAATATTCATTTCACTCAAATCACAACCATATCCTATAGAAATTATGAAGACTCAATATATCACTATACATTATGGAGGGAAATCCGGCAAGAGGGACCAAGAAATGCGGGCTCGAACGAACCACTCACTTGATTCCTTTCACCTCCATTATTTGCGGTAGTTTTCTAAGGAGAGATGTGGACTGTATTTTTGCGGTTTGCATGGGCAAGGTATTACGGGAAATACGCTCAATCGTAGGATCCAAGAGTATATAATCGGTTGAGCTAGGATAGAATATGAATATACACGCTTACTTGGCAGAGGCTGATCGCTGGTTTCGGTAGGTTTGTGTCCGTACCCAATCAGTAGGCGGGTCACATAAAAATGTATGCACTGTTCACTCACGAGTCGATTTGCGCACTAGAGTTCTTGACATAGAGAGTTAACGTACGTCTCGCGGCACATACTATAGCGGAACTGCACGTACGTCCTTCTTGCGGTACGTATAATAGCGGACTGCACGCGCGATGCGTTCGCGCACCAGCGGTAATCTAATGGATGAAAGGATCGGGGGGGAGCGGCGGGAAGGGAGGAAGCCAGGAGCTGCCCTCTCGCGTTAAACTGCCTAATATAATAACTACCACATTATAAAACAAAGTCCTCTGCCACGTGTGTCTGTCTGTCTGTTTGTTCGCGATTCATTCAAAATCTACTGAACGGATTTTCAAGCCGTTTTCTCCAGTTGATAAAGTAGTTAATGAAGAAGGTTTAAGTATATAATTTGTCAAGGTTTTTTTTATTATCAGGACGGGATAACGTCCGCCGGGCTCACTAGTTTTGATAACATAAAAGTAAACATCTGTAACATTTAGTACAAATGAGTTATATACTACATTAAATTAATCAATAATTTTAACTCGCAATATACAATTTTAGTAAATCTTAATTCTATTGCAGTTTGTTGAAAAGCCATAAAATTAAAGTTAACGTCTCGATATTTTATGGACAATTTATTTCTATCTATCATATACTTGGATTTTCATGATCGTTTATTGAAATGGATTATCCCTCATGATGCACTAGCTATTGATATTTGCAAGCTCCTCGTAAAATTTATGCCTTCATTGAAAGTCAAGACTCCCATAACCGTTCAATTTATATCGTGTCTGTTCTGAAAATGACTTATTTTGATAAAAAAATGAATTGTAACAAATAAAATATTGAAATAGTGTATGCATAATAAGTTATAATATTATTCGAATAATAGTTTGTGTTGTATGCATCTTCTTATATATACAAAATGTTACAGATCTGTACACGCATCACGCAAACACTGCTGAATAGATTACGATCAAATGTTTTACTCTCACGTCTTAAATTCATCTTCCTTATTTATAAAAAAAATCACGAAAAGAACTACGATTTGTAAATAAAAGGTATCATTGTAATAGTTAACAATAACTAATAAATTCTGTAAGTAAAATACGTTTAAATATTAAAGTGTGTAGCTTTAGAATCTTCTACATGTTTACAGTTATTATAATAAAATAAGAAAGTAAAGTTATCTCTTGTCGTTTTGTAGTTTGTTTTAAAGCTTCATTAATCTAATGCACATTGATAAATACTTCTTAGCTACTTGATCTAAAATTTTATTTCTAGTTGTATCGAGACCTCCGTTATATATTTATATTTCGTACAGTTCATTTAAGAGCGTAAGATAAATTGTACGTCATACAAATAAAAGAAAGCCTGGTTATAAAAGAAAGCCAGCACTCAGAAACATTAAAAGATTTAAGGAAAGAAATAGGGAATTTTAATACGGTAAAATAATTATTACCGTGTATATTAATTATTCAAACCATGAGATTATTTATTTAATAGTTTTTTGACGTGATAACCTATTATAAATCAATGAACGCCAGCTGCTCGCACGAAAAGGCATGACTCATTGTCACGTTCCGCTTGAGCCGAGCGTGCAAGCGAGAGTGCGGAACAAGCGATAGAGAGGCGCGATCGGCCTAAGCGTTCGGCTTGTGACGCATCTATCTCTCCTCCACTCCATCGGGCGATATGTCCGAGTAGAAGAGTGACAGCGGCAGCACACAACCTACAAGTGAGCTGTTTTGTCAAGTTTTGATCAATCTTGTAATAATAATGCAATTCAATTCATAAAAGTATGCAATTTTTTATCAATGTTTTCTTATGACATTTTCACGTAAAAATATCGTCCGTAAACCGACATTACAGACAATAATTTTTTATTATATATTTAGTAAATTGAAACCATAGGTAAATGCTTAGGGGTTGACGGCAAACTATGATAGCATGGAGCACGCAAGACCTGGCGGGCATATTAAATCCACTCGGTGTCAGTATTGCTTTTGCGTCGAGAAGATACACACAGACGTGGAGATTAAAACGCGTTTATACATCTTCTATATATAAATATGCACAGACGAAATAGTTAAGTACATCTTCCTCATCTGTTTCTCAACTGAATTTTCTTTATTCCTTTTTTATTTAGTAGCTATTGACGAGCTTTAGTGTTATGGATACAAAAATCATGATACAAGTTCATTTTCTTTCCTTAATATTGATACTTGAAAAAATAATTTGTTTATAATTGTCGAATTTCGATCATGACAAAATTACACTTTTAAATAGGAAATTGCAATATATGTTCTATCATTTTCTTTTATTTGTACTTTATAGCTATTAGCATTTGTCCAGGGTCGTAAACACGCTAAACCTGGAGGATAACTTGCTTTCTAGCGCAGCTGCCGGAACGTACCTATAGGTCTTGGCGGGTGATTTTCAAGAGGGTGGTTGCTAACCAGGTGGGATTAGAAAAAGTTTTACTACCATCTATCAGCATACCACTATATTATCCGTGGCATAACCAAAACAGCATTTAAGATAACCCACAAAGTTTTGCCTCTAGAATAGACAACTGAAAGTGTCCTAATAATATAGAAAATGTCTCATAGTTTTACTTCTAATCGTAATTAGGAATAAGATGTACTTACACATATTTTTGAAGTTACTTACACAGTTTGAAGGCGTATCATCTATATATATTAATTTTCTATGAATGTATCAGTCCCCCACACTGGTCTATACTATGAATGTATCCATACTATGTGTATAGTATGATAGTGGGGATTTTGCTAGCTAGCCTAGCACTCTCGAGAAGAAAATCTGTTGCCTAGCACTTATAAATATGTACTTGATAGCCAGTCCCTCTACGTTTAGCGTGTTTAGCATCGTAGACCACATCAACATTCAACATAAGTTAGGTTGTGATCAAACGCTAAAATCTATAAAGTATTAAAAACTGGAGGCAGTCATAAGGACTGAATTGAAATTATTAACATTAGTCTAGTTTTCACATCTATTGACACTTCAAGCAACAGTTATACATATTTTTATACAGTATATTAATTAATCAAACATATGATGAACTGCACCAGTTTAATACAAAATATCAATATTACATGTACACGCTACACAGGTCACTATACTACGCGTCGTTAGTCTGACGCAAGCGCTATATATCACAAATATAACGGTAATGCTTCACTAGCATGTTAGTCCGGTGAAGCTGTTAAGACCTTGCTAGGTCAATAGCGTAGTCAGTTCGAAAAAAAAAGAAACTTCACTAGTATGTCGTTGACACGCACCCGAGAGTTTCTCCTGCAAAAATAGCTCAACACTGCTAAACTAATTTTCACTTCAAAAACACGAAATAAAATTTAACAAACATTATGATGACTACTGGAACGTTTTTTTTCTCGAACTGACTACGCTATTGATCTAGCAAGGTCTTAACAGCTTCACCGGACTACAAATGCTACTGAAACGTATTAATTTACGTGACATCAAGAATTCAATATTAGTCCGATCATGACACGCTACGGTGTTGATCGGTACCGGAATGAAATAATGAATATTGTTGCATATGAATTTATGCAAAGATCATTTTTGTATGTTTTAATACGATTATGATAAGGTAGAGTAGAGTAGGATATTAGAGACTAAAATAAATATCAGAGCAGTATTATAATAAAAACGAACGAGTTATCTTTAGAACTAACCTTTGTTAAGAATTACGGGTATAAATATGCTATCTAAAACAACGGGCTGTGTGTCAGATATGATTGTTGTCTGTTGCATAAAAACTTTAATTACAAAACACCGACAGGATGTTGACCCGGTTGCTGCAAATATTTTTTATGGACGATATTTTTCTCTCAAATATTTTTCTCAAATTTATTCTAATGGAAGAAAAGAAATTATTTATTCTTAAGAATAAATTATTATTAAGAAATTATTCATTCTAAATAAAGAAAATGGGAAAGGGGCAATGGACTCTAAAAATAGGTAGATTAGAACTATTAAAGTAACATTTCGCATCGAATGATCATAGCTCTAAGGCAATCGTTCACTAATTTTGAGGTTATCGAGCCACAAAGGAAATGTACTTTCATTGTGTGTATTGAAGAGGTTCTATAATTACATTTTTCATATGAAATACATTGCAAAACATTCTGTAATATGTTAAAATAATTGTAGTAGAATAATAAATTACTTTTTTGTAGCGGAAAAGTAACAGCGATCCTTATCTCTAAGAATTATCTGCAACTTAATAATCTGCAAGCTTCTAAACAATTGCATATGCACTGGTCGAATGCGCAACGATACAAACTAAAAGATAGATTTAGACACTACCATATTAATCCCTGGATATACATCGAATAGGCAGGTCCAAAACCTCGACATACCCAGATGTGTCAATATGGCGTGTGTTGTTTATCCAACCTAATCTGATGAATAGTAGGCCGGATCTAGCTGTCTACAATTACTGACTTCATTATCATTACATAGTATAAAACAAAGTCCCCTACCGCGTCTGTCTGTCTGTCTGTTCGCGATAAACTCGAAAACTACTGAACGGATTTTCATGCGGTTTTTAGACAGTGGATAAAGTGATTCATGAGGAAGGATTTTTTTTATAATTAGGGCGGGACAACCTCTACCGGGCCCGCTAGTTTGATATAAATAAACAAGTTAATGTCAAAGAGAAATTTCAAATTATTAAGAAACATTATGGTGTTTCTCACGGTCCTCGATCGGTTAAGACCAGTGAAACATTAATGCGATGTTGGATGGTTGGCCCTTGGTATGTACTAATAAAATTTACAGAGTAACTTAGATGAATAAGGAAAACATCATAAGGGAATTTGAACGCTTGTTACATACTATTTTGATGCTCGATTAACCAAAATCTCACATCATGTATGACTATGAGGCCTAAAGTGGTAAAACATTAAACTAAGTGGATAACTATACCTATTTAATGTGATAATCTGTGACGTGTTATGTGTGTATGTGCTATTTGTTTGTACTTATAGTTTTATTCTTTTAATTTTGTGTTATAACATCAATATGACCGACTCAACGTCCGTTTATCATCATATGGGCTCCCATCGAAAATCAGCGCTGCAGTACTACTGTACTGCACATTTTGTTGAATGAGTTTGCCAATTGTTGGGCATCTCTTTTTTTTGTTTAATTTGTTTGTTTAATTTAATTTAATTGTATGGTTGTTCCAGAAAAGTATTTCTTTCTGCTTTTTCTTCTAGAACTGGCTTTCCAAGTAGGTACGAAACATCTCTATATGTGATTATGCGACAGATGTTTTTCTTGAGTGTGTTAGATAACCATATAGGCATTAACGGCAGAAATCTAGTATATTCTAGTGTATTGAAATAATATCACCATGTAGTGGGAAAATACAAACGTATAGATATCTACGCATTTGAAATCATCGCACATAAGCTCCCTTGTCGGTTAAGCTGGTGTTTTCGCTCAGAAGTTGAATAGATATGGGGTGATGTGATATCTAATGTATTGAAGTAACATTATCACGTACTGGGAAAATAGATACCTAACAAATTCTGGCCATTTAAAATCATTGCGCTAAGGCTCTCTTGGTGGTTAAATCAGCACCTTTGTGCAGTATTAAAATGGCTACGGGCTGATATAATTGATATGTTAGTATATAATTTTTAACAGATAATTGTTTAATAATAACCTAATGAATCGAGTCAAATTGATTGACAATATTGTTGTTATTATATCTCTGTCCCAGTTGACAGTTTTGTACATTTTTAAATACTTAAGTAAAGCAAACACAATCGTCCTGTTTCAACATTAAATTAAATTAAATCCGTATATTTGTGAATTATCTAATTACTACACGGCTAATCACCATTCGATCTTTTTAGAACAATTATTGTTATATTATTCAGTGTTACAATCATAAGGAACAAAATATATAATTTTAATTGTCAATAATAACATCATCACTTCTTATGAAACAAAAAATTAAATTCACTTTACAAGCTTACAAATGTAAATGCGCTTCACATTAATCATTTTCAACGGAAGTATGTTAACCAGAAAGAAAAAGTACATCCATTAAAATTGTAAATTGTCCTCTTCCATCATTGGTACGGTATAATTTTTTATCTCGAGCATGGCTGTGAATAATTAATGTGTCTATTATATACCTAATTGTTTTATCGAAAAAGAATTTTGTATTCAGTTTATTCAAGACTGGTTTATATTTGAAAACTGTACAGAAATTCTTAAAGAATAGTAATTTTTTTATTTCGATATACAGTAGGCAGTGAGATAATATGGGGACCTACGGGTCTTTAATTCTTGCCGTTATTCTAATTTCATCTACCGATTGATTTCCGCAGGAGCAGCATTTTCTAATTCGCTTCCAGATTAAATTCAATCAGCCAAATCTCAGCATTCTTTAAATTTTCGCTATGTCGTAGTAGGTTCAACTTGGAGCAATTAAATATCTGTGAGATTTTATTTTTGTCAAAATCTTTTTGTATAATGTCGCTGGCTGTTTTTATCTTGTTTTATTTAAGATTGAGAATCAATTTAAATTTAGAAAACGTATCAATGTGTCCTTTAACGCGATTAGTATTAATTTAATTTAAAGTAACATTATTATGAGCGAATTTCCTTAATGATTATTTTATAGTGTTGCTTTGATAGCTGATGTGTATATTTTAGTAAAATATTTTATTAAAGATGAATATTTTAAAAACAAAATAAGTGCTTAACTTGATCAAACATTAATTTATTAACTTGTTTTTTTATTTTCATTATTCATGGTGTACATTATTGACTCTGATACCTTTAAAATATAAGAAATGTCTCGTATCAAGGTATTTTTGTACAGAGAGTTTCATTAGCGGAATCGCTTAGTAACAAAAATGAACACAAAATCAAAATATTAGATTCTGTTTGACAATTTTAAAAACTTCGATCGACCTATAATAATTGTATACGTGAAACCTGAGCTTTTGGTGAAAGAAAACATCGCGATAAAACCATATTATAGTGTTAATGTTTGTTTCATAATCTGGAAGAAGAAGATGTCATGCCTGGAAATATGTCAGAAAAGAAATTCTGTTACCAGCCAGCAATAGACGTATCTTGTGCCCCATTGTCACTTAACATACGTAGACATAATGTCACGTAAAATATGAGGTTGTGATCTAACCGTAAATCTATTAAATATAAATAGATTAATATAGTAATAATAATAGCCTTATATTCAGATCTCTTAAACTAATTACAGTTAATTTAAACTTAAAACTAATACTGGACTCTTAAACTAAATACACTGTTTAAACTAGTATCTGCTCTTTGGTTATCATCCCTAGTCAGTAAGCAAAGGCCTCTTCCAACCTTTTCCATTCATTCCTTTCTTGAGCCATTCTGTTCTGCATAACTTCTGCCACTTATCTACTGTCGTCATCCCACATTTTCTGTGGTCTACCGTTTTTTCTTATCCCTTCTCTGGGGTACCACCAAATAAAGTAATATGTAAGATATATTTAAAAAAAACAAGATTTCAATGAACTCTTTCGGTATTTCAACTTCACCACCTCGTGACTCTGCTGCTCGTTCCGCGATGTTGGACTAATTGCGCCTAATAGTAGTTTTTTGACAATATATCATTTGTAACTCATTTTACGATAAAAATTAATTTACACAAAAATAAACAACAGAATATTTCTGACAGTTTATGCAGTAGCAACTTATTCCGGAAAATCAGTAGTTTTCAATTAAATCAAAACATTTTCATCGTATAATGAGATAAAGGATATATTGTCAAAAAAATACTATTAGGCGCAATTTTTCCCATTTGCTGACGCGTCAATAAAATCACCAACTTTCACAACTCCAAGAAAACTTTCCGGATAGAACTACCAAATGACTATATTATTATCAGGACTGAACGAACTTGCAAAGTCTTTAAAGGAACTGGATCTAACTCAGCTTGAAAGATATGACCTAAACAATCTAACAAATATTGCAAGCTAAATAAAAGTAGGTAATCATAATAAAAAGGATGCACTTTAATTATAAGTTATATTACAAATCTTAGTAAAATCTTAGATATAGTTAATGCACATTTATATAGCTACCTCAATGAAAGGAACCTTTTAGTTAGATTTAACTCTTCTCGATAAATTGAATTGAACTGTACCACGCGAGACTCTCAAAGAGGTACCCTGACCTTAATACAGTAACGTGCTCGACTACCAAGTAAAACCGGATGTTTTAACGCCGTTAATGGATGCTCGGTTTTTACAAGTTGAATATAAATTGGAATCTAAATTTAATTTCGTTTTTTATCAAAATGAATAAAGTACTTTTACTCGTGGTTCTTGTTCAAAATGTCTGTGATGGATAAACATTGTTTTCATTGCCTCTTGGAAATGAAATAAACGTGCATCAGTATTCTTTTTAAGAATTATTGACTAATATTATAAATGCGAATAGAAATGTGTTTGTTACGTTTTCAAGTTTAGCTATTTAACTGATTATCTTGAAATTTTGCATAAACGTAGTCAGGTGTACAAAAAAGGGCATAGAGTGTAAAACATGTATTGTTTCCCAAAGATCGATTAAATGTAAATTAAAGCGAACTAACCCTTTAGCAAAAGCTAATACGATAAAGATGGCTAATATTATTTTCTTTTTATATATCTTAGGAGGCAAACGAACAGATGGGTCACCTGATGCTGATCATAGACACTTGCAACACCAGGGGGATTCGCAAGTGCGTTGCCAGCCTGTGTTTGGGGGAGGGGAGCGGTTGAAGGATGGGATGGGTGAGGGGAGGTGGGCCTCCGGCGCTCTCACTGACCGAACGAAACGCAACAATGCAAGCACTATTACTTCACGTCGGTTTTGTGTGAGAGGGTGGTACTACCCCGGGCGAGCCGGCCCATTCATGCTGACACCAGTAATAGATTCAGTGTAACTCTACTATCTAAAAAATAATGTATATAATAAATAATGAATTTATTATTTAATTTCTCAGTGTGTTACAAAAGGTTTGATATTTTGAACATAGCTCGGGATTAGATGATTAAAGAAGTGAAAAGAAAAAAGTGTTGAATGATTTGATATATTATTAGTAAGGTACAAGAAAGAAGAAGACTGAAATGAAACCGAAACTGGAACAACACAGCCACGTAAATAGCACAAAATAATAGTTCATAAAACGTTTTTAATATTTAATGATTTAAACAGTATGAAATATTTCTTCTTAGCCTGATAAATATTCAAAAGCCCTGAAAAATCGTAACGTAATAATAATTGTATATAAATCGATTTTTAACGAAGACGATGTGTTTAAAGAAAAAGTTTTTGTGAAATGTACACCATTTTTCAATCCAACCAATATTCCTTGATATTTCTTCCCAAACATTATTTCAGCCTTTTAAATTTTTTATCAGAAAATGGACATAAAAATCTATCGGCAGCTGGACGGCTTCTTTACTCGTGAAATTGAGCCTCCCTTAAAATAAATGCTTTCCACCAACTTTTTAGGGAAGAATAATGTTTACAAATATGAAAAAAATATTTTAAATACGCCAAGGATTTAATTATAATAAATTGAGGGGTTTCGATCGAATAATGTGTTGGCATGAAACATATGTGTATGAGTAATGAGTATCACTTTAAACCAGCATTCTAAAATGACGTTCTTTTTATAGTTTACCAGCTTTTACCCGCAGCTTCGTCCTCATTAATATAGATATAACGTAACTATCGAGAATATTAATTTATTTTTCAAGATGAATTTCTACCTTATGCCTTTTTATATATCCCGAACAACATGTATTTAGAATTTTACAATGATCGGATGAATAGCTAACTGAGCCGTCACAGGACGCCTGGCAGATGTGTAACACATGTGCAACGAAGTAAACAACACTGTATACACTATAGGTATGCGAGCTTAGTGCGGCAAGAGAGATCGCGAACAGTCATCATGGCATCGCGTCGCCACGACTCACACACACGCCACGGTCTGTATCGCCACGCCAACAATCAGGTTTACACTCGCGTATAGATGTTTCACATCAAAAGTGTAACAAACAAACTCACATTCATATTTGGGGCATTCCACGTGAACACGTGACAGGTAAAAAAGTTTGATGTTTCCGATTTTAGTAATATTTGATTGTGTTATACCTACCTATATATGTCCTTGAACCAGATACAAATCAGTTTTACAGTATACAGTTTGATTAAAGAAGTTGATTTTAAAAATTTGATTGACCGGCAAAAAATTAAATATATGTTTTTCTAAGAAAAAGAAATGTAATAACCAAATATTATGTACTTTAAGATATCATTTCTGTCAAAAATAAATCGATATTTAACGTCACTCACTATTGTAACGTGGCAAGATCGCCGTCATAGCGAGCCGCTATTTTAATCGATCAATGTCTACCTATTTAAATTCTTTACTGTAATACGATTGCCAATGGATGGATTATCTGTCAGCGGTTGGTGTTATTTTTAACTTGTAATACTACACTCATCAAAAAAGTCTAAGTCATGTCTAATTTAATTTTAGGATGGTTCTTACATTATACGTTGTATTTTATTTTTAAAATAATATTTTAGGGTTCTATGATGTAAAAATAACAGCTGTTGCTTTATAAGTCTTTTAATAACAGAAATGAACAATATTAGAATATACTGTAGAAATTAAGATCATAAGAACTAACTTTTTCTTACAAAATGAAATTTCTAAAGAAAATGTTTTATTGTGAAAGAATAGAACAATTTAATACAAAGTTGGGCTTTGCTTAGAACTTGGGCAACGATTTATTGAATTAATGGCTGTTTGTATTTGCGGTTTCGTCAATGGAATTGTGCAAATCCTTAGCTGATGGGTTGTTGTCGCTCCATCCAAGTCCTTAAAACACGTCTCTGGAGCATGTCCAGCGGCTCGATGGGGTTGAGATGGGCGATTGTGCAGGCCAGGGCAATACCCAGATGTTCTCCGTTGCAAAGTATTCACTGGTTCGGCGAGCTGTATGTGAACATGCATTGTATGCATTAACTAAAATCGGAGCAAAGGTTTGTGCAAATGGGTAGACATAAGGTCTGAGAATCAATGTATTTAGCATTCAGTTTCATTTACAAAAACGAGCTCAGTCGCCTGTTCTTCATAATACCCGCCCATAACATAACTGTTGAGCCGCTGTATGGATGAACTTCCTGACGCACCTGAGCCTTTCAGTATTTCCGGGCCGACGATACACTCGCACCCTTCTTGTATCAGGCTTAAACCCGAATCGCGACTCATCGGAAAACACGATTTTATCCCATTGTTCCTGGGTCCATGTTATGCGTTCTCTACACCATTCATATCGACGAGCGCGATTCCTGTGACGTATCGGTGGGCACCTGATGGGGCGTCGAGCTCGTAGGCCGTACTCATGCAGTCGATTTCGCACAGTTTGAGGACTTACATGAACACCACTTGAAATTTGTAGCCTCAAACTTATCTCTCGAGCGGTTAACATCGGCTGGCGTCTGGCAGTCTGTTGTATGTACCGGTCTTGCCGAGTGGTTGTACTCCTTTTACGGCCTGGATGCTGTTCAGCGGGTTCTCCTGTATTATTGTAGCGCTGCCAAAGACGACAAATAACACTTCTATGAATGCTAAAATGTCGAGATACCTGAGATTAATTACTTCCCGCTTGCAACATACCTACAGCTCTTTGCATTTCATCTGCCATAAATGACGTCGCTTATGACGTAAAGAATATTAACAATTAATTTTGTGCTAACTTATTTAAATGGTTGGTAAAATTATAAAATAAGACTAAACATAGAATTAAACGCACTGAATTAAAAAATTGCAGTCATTTGAATTTTATGAAAAAACAAAACATAATAATTTTTTTACAACCAGCCAATATGTCATCAGTAACAAAAAAGTTTCTACCTCGCCTTTGTTTAAGTAAATAGTTGAAATTAATTAATATAAATGGTAAAATTGTTCGCAGTGTGCTTTTGATGTGTGTATTTACCATTGACTATATGGCAACAAATATAAAGATAGAAAAACAACACCTTTTATAATAGGTCGTTACCTATGAAATTGCCGTTCTGCAGTACTGGCCATTTCAAATCAAAATAATGTTTGTTTAGCTAAGAATTCTAATTTCAAATTAATTTTATTTTAAAAACATGGAATTCTTTTTCCAGAAGTAGTCATTTGTTTATTGATAAGTGTTACATTTTCATCGCATTACAATCTTTTTTGTCATCATGGATACGTTAAAAATTCGAGTAATTATGGAATATGAGTACCGTCGTGGCAGCAACGCGGCACAAGCGGCACGCAACATCAACGACGTTTACGGAGCTAACACTACAAACCAACGCACCACCTGTTATTGGTTTGCTCGCTTGCGTTCTGGGAATTTCGACCTGAACAATGAACCTCGCGGTCGTCTGAAGACTTGTGTCGACAATGACGAATTAAAGGCGATTGTGGTAGCTGATGATACACAATCTACGGCTGAATTAGCAGCATCTTTCGACGTTAGCGTCAAAATAATATTGGTCCATTTGCGTCAAATTATCAAGGTAAAAAAGCTTGACAAATGGGTGCCCCACGAACTCAATGATCGCCAGCGCGAAGTACGCGTCGAGACGTGCCTTGCACTGCTCAACTGACACACAAATGAAGGAATTTTGAACCGCATTGTTACCTGCGATGAAAAATGGATTCTGTTTGATAACCGCAAGCGCTCAGCAACTTGGTTGGATCCTGGTTCAGCACCTAAACAATACCCTAAACGAAAACTTACCCCTAGAAAAGTGATGGTCACTGTTTGGTGGTCTAGCGCCGGTGTGATTCATCACAGCTTCTTACCAAACGGGGTGAGCATCACTGCAGATGTGTACTGTGAAGAACTGAACACAATGATGGAGAAGCTGGCACATCTCCAACCAGTATTGGTCAATCGCTCGTCTCCGCTGCTCCTGCACGACAACGCGCGACCTCATACTGCACAGCAGACGGCCTCCAAATTGCAAGAACTGGGGTTGGAAGTTCTCCGTCATCCGCCTTACTCACCAGATCTTGCGCCTACAGACTACTACTTTTTCCAGAATTTGGATAACTCCTTGGCGGGAAAAAAATTCAATACCCGAGAGGCAGCACAAAATGCCTTTGAAGAATTTGTGGCCACCCTCCAGCTGATTTCTTTAAGAAGGGCATCAATAAACTGCCACTGCGTTGGCAAAGATGCATTGATTGCATGGGTGATTACTTTGATTAATACAAATAAAAAATACATAAAAAAAAACTTTTATTTTTTTTCATACAAAACGGCAATTTCATAGGTAAAGACCTAATATATGAAATCAATATTACCCAGTCCGTAATATAAATTTCTTCTCAGTTTAGAAATAATTAACCGTTATATATACGCTTCCGTATCGAACTAAAGTATGGGCACTCCACTCCCATAAACAAAACTTTCCTAACCTAGATCATAAACATTTTATTATGTTTCATCGATGCAGCATTGTAAAATTTCCATTTAGCTCTCGCGTTAATCTCACACGAGCGATTTTATTCTCTGAGATTATATATACTAATATATAAAGCTGAAGAGTTTGTTTGTTTGGTTGAACGCTATGATCTCAGGAACTACCAGTCCGATTTGAGAAAACCCTTCGGTTTTAGATAGCTCATTTATCGAGGAAGGCTTTAGTCTATATATCATCACGCAAAGATCTATAGGAGCGGAGCACCAATGAAGAATCTTTCAAAATCGGGCACTTTTTTCCTTTTGAGAGATATCGTTAGCGTTAATATTATATACGTTGCCATGGTAACGTGGTAAGTTTCTATCGCAAACATTTTCAAAGTTTATTTTGTTTTCCTATTCAAAAATTTTTATCTATTACGTATTGTAAAAATTAAGTTTGTGTATGTACAATTAAAATCACAACTTTTTGATGAATGTATATGGCTACAAATGACCAAAACATTTTTTTTTTATATTTTGTTTAAATTTTTAAATTATTAAATTTTGTTTGTTTGTTTGTTTGTCCGGGGTAATCCAGAAGGCTGGACCTATTTTAACGGGAATTTTACTGGCAGATAGCCGAAATTATAGCGGTTGACATATTGTACTTTATTAGTCCGCGGCTTCGTCCGCATTGCTATTTCCAAAATGGTTGGACCGATTTTCACGGGGTGTTCACTGGTAGATAGCAGACCTCATAAAAAGTAATTTAGGTTTTTTTTATTCGTCTTCGGCCGCAGTGCAATATCCGTAATGCTTGAATTGATTTTCACGGGACTTTCACTGGCAGATAACTAGCGAGCTCGGAAGACGTTGTTCCACCCCGATAATAAAAAGAACACCTTGAAAAATTATACTTAAACCTTTCCCATGAATCATTCTATCTACTGGTGAAAACGGCATGAAAATCCGATTTGCAGTTTTTGACTTTATCGCGAACAGACAAACAGACACACCAGAGGACTTTGTTTTACACTATGAAGTGATGAACTGTTACCTGTGCATTCGTTCGTGTGAGTTTAATAAAAATAGTTTGTTTACTGTAAGCAAGCGCGTGAGACGTGCGCTGTACTGGACTCCAAGAATAAATGTATGCCATTTGAATTATATTATCATTTTGGTCAATTTGGCGGCCATTTTGTTTTATTTACCGCGTTTGCATCTACGTAACTCAGTGATTATAGCAACGTATAAGAATAATACAATTATATCGACAATATGGGCATGTTTTGTCTATATAATAAACAATTTAACACATATTGTTCGATAATGTATAGTTTAAAATTTTCATTACTTTCTTATATAGTGTTAATGAGCACTGAGGGTGGTACATAGTAGGTTAAAGTTCCAGGTATGTTGCTGATGATAAATCCCATCCCATTCAATATACTATTCGTATTCACATATCTAATGTACACGTTACATGTTACAGTAGATGGCGTAATGTAAGATTGTAAGTAGGTGTGTACATTACAGAAATGCTTTTTCAAAAACATTTGTAACTATGACACCATAGATATTTAATACATTTAAAAAAACGCGTGCGGAGCCGCGGGGGACAGCTAGTTGTTTTCATAATTTATTTCACTTTGTATTGTAAACGTCCTAGCTAAATTTATTTAGGACTTAAGCCTTTAATTATTCATGTCAACGAATACTAATTTAGTATAGAACACGACCTGTATAGTCATTAGGTTTAAATTATACGCAATTATAGGATGTACTTATGTATATTTTGTATACAGATTACGTGAATCTCTCTATTAATAAATTAATAGTTTTCATTTTTTTGAATTATCAACTGATTTTGTTCAAATTCTTTACACAGTATTCTTATTATTCTTCTTACCCTTATCTCACCTACGTAGGATCGTCACAACATGTTTTCCTTTATCACTGTCCCCTGTCAGATGTTATTTAAGTATTTACTTATAATATATAGCACATACTTCTTCTATTCTTCTATTTTATTTTTGGCAACCAGTCTTCTAGTAGACTATTACTGCCATTGTCAAGTGAGTAACAATATTGCAAGTTTCTTGATATAATTTGAATGAACTAACAAGATGGTGGCCGTTTTGGTAGAACTTTCCGGGGGGTTTTTGTGGGAAGTGAGAATCCATGCTCGGGGGTATTATTCCCGATCCACTCCACTGGCACAATAACAAAATATAATAAAGAAAACCCCCACAAAATACAAAAAAAAAGACCAAAAAAAAAAAAAATAAGGGAAAAAAAAAAAACCCACACAGGATCCCACCCCAAAACCCCATAGCACATACTTAGTAGTTTCAAAGCATACTGTGCGAGTATAAGTACTAAATAGTCACGTACACACATGATACATATAATATTTATTAACTTACATTTAAAAAATTACATATCATGGAACTTGATCTTCCAAGGTAAAGTTATTAAACGAACTTCTTAAATAACCGCCTTTTATGGATTTCAAGTATGTTTACGAATGTTTTTTTCCAAGAGTTCGTTATTTATCATTATTGCTTTGAGATTCGAGATCATTTATTCTTCTTCTTACTCTTATTCCACCTAAGTAGGGTCGGTATAACATGTTTTCCTTTTCGACCTATTGTAAACAAATCGTTTATCCCACAATCCATCCATACCTTTTGCAGTCTCCCTCTACTCATATATCCGTCCACCTTCTCACTCAAAACACTTCTAGTTAGCTTTACATTTTTGCTCATAATATGCTCGTATCATGCTAACATATTACTCCTCAACTTCTCTATCACTGGTGCTATTTTCAAACTTCCTCTGACAAACCTATTGTTAATCTTATCCATTCTAGTTACACCACACATCTCATCGCACGCATCTCTTCCAGATGTAATATTTTCTTATCCGTCTCTTTCGTACCCCAGCACTGGGATCCATAGAATACGTAGAAAATATTAATAGTACTTATATTTTGTAAAACCAAAATTACTAGAAAATAAAGTAATACTATTTCGTTCAACGTGTGAGTGGACATATTGTGTGAGTCGAAACCTACGTAACTCTGAGCTCTGAGTAGTGAGAGTTTAGTATATTTTACCATCTTGGACCACGTTGTCATTTAACAGCAGATCAGATTGTAGTCAAATCATGAAACTATAAAGAAAACACTTTGCGCGTCAACGCAGTTTTCATGCTATACAAATGTCAAAAATACATGCGCAAATGTAACTTGTAAAAATGTAAGTGTAAAAAATGAATCGCAACTTCGCAAGTCTACGATCGCCCAAATTATGCTCAGCACGTCCAATGAGTCAACGACTGGCGTTATTGCTGAGCATACTAATAATATCTACGAAATATAGAACAGTCTACTTCAAGTGATTGAGCTAATGTTAGATTCATGATCACTCACCTTCCTACATTTTTATAAATGTTTGTTAGATAAATTTACATTTATGTCGATAACAGTAAAGTGGATGAAAGATATACGTGAGAAGCTAAATAGAATCCTCTCCAATTACAAAAAAAAAACATTTTTTTAATATGATAGGAGGCAAACGAACATGTGGGTCACCTGACGGTAAGTGATCACCGCCGTCCATAGACACTAGCAACACCAGGGTCAGTCGCATGTGCGTTACCGTCAATATATAATGGTATCCGCTTTTTCTGAGATTTCTGTTTTGAAATGATTTAAAGAATTAAGGTACAACATAGTCAATCACTAGGCAGTTACCGGCCGCTACACTATTAAGTATTGGTGCTGTTTTCTAGAATAGTTATAAGTAAAGAAAAAGCAATCTAACTTCGCCGAAATAAGGTATAAGACAAAATGTAACTGTCAGTCAATATGTAATATTTACTATTGACTACGAAAAGTTATTAGTTTTATCCTTTTACTAGCGGGCCCAGCAGACGTTGTCCCGCCCTGATTATGAAAAAATCCTTGACAAATTATATACTAAAACGTTCCTCATTAATCACTCTATCTACCGGCGAAAACCGCATGAAAATCCGTTCGGTAGTTTTTGAGTTTATCGCGAACAGACAGACAGACAGACGGTAGGGGACTTTGTTTTATACTATGTAATGATTTAATTTAAATAAAAACTTTGTATCTATAATCGTTAAGAAGCATTTCTTTGTAACGTTTTTTGTACAGATTCTTCTAGATAGTTACTACCAGATCCCTATTTATCAGACATTACAATCTAAGGCTTATAATACAAGTGTTACAATCATTTTCTCTTGTAAATTAGTGCATTTAAAAATGCGTTTATCTAAACTATAGGCGTAAATTAGAAGCTACATGTGGTAGATATTTAACTCTTCTAATACAAGTGGTTTTTCATACTTGTATTTGTCATTTTCTTTATCATAAAACCTTTTGCAGCCTGTAATTTGTTAAGAAAAAGTTGATAAGCTTCTGTTGACTCCAAAATAAATTCTTGCAAACTAGAAATAGAACATCATACAATCTATAAATCTTGTGAAATTATTTGATAAATGTAATTCAGATAAACTTGTTTAAGGTGTTCTTATATTTTGTGTCTTGTGGGGTTGTAGTGTTATATTTTTGATAAACAGAATTTACAAGAACTTGTAAAAACGTTCTTGTTACGTGTAACTTGTGAGTTCATAAGCTTATAACGTTTAATAAACAAAACACTGATACGAGTCTGAACAATCATATTAGAAGTTCAATATATTCTGTACTGTAGTCGCAGGCATGTATTACAATATCAATATTCACGAGGGGTATGTATGCGCTGTGATTTTATAATCCAACTATGAATATGAATACAATATTTTATACTATATATACTATAAACAACAGTATAACTAAAAACATTCTTCTACTAAATATATAGCTACTATGCAATAAAAGTTGAAGAGAATCCAAGACCATCCTTACTGACTTATTTAATTCCTGATATAAACTGACACTGCTTGTGAAATAATTGGTGATTTTGTAAGTGGGACAGCTATCTTGATCTCAGACGCTTGCTAGGCATAAATTTTACTACAGCTCCCATATTTAGTTTTTTACGTCTCCGAGACGAAAGAATTCGGAAGTTTTGAACAGCCAATAGCATCTTAATACACGCTGAAGAAGCGATTGTAATTCATTTCAGTAAATCTTTTGTCCCGTGATTTCGACGATCCAGACGGTATTGAGATAAAGTATGTCGTTTTGTGGAAAACTTGTCCTAAATATAGACGGTGGATTATTTCCGACGCGTTGTGTCGCGTACGCCGTATTCTCGATACCAATCTAAACACATTACCGAGAGTCGACCTAAGCTTTAAACGTTTATTACGCCACTGTTTTAAAACGTTAACTGTAATGTTCAGTATAATTACAATGTTCGCTACGAAGTATAAACTCATTAATATTTACAGGCATTAACTTTTTCATGTGTTCGGGGAAACGGTAATTTATAAGATATCTTCTCGCGTCGGCTGATTATAAGTGTATTGGTTTGGAAGTTATCTATTCAGTTATTCAAACGAAACATGTCTGTGATAATTCTGCTGATATTAGTGATTACATCGAAATGTGTGCTACTGGAAGATCGTTTAATTGGTTAGTTGTTTACACCTACTTGATATAAATTATTTTTTTGTTTATATTTTTAATCGGTGACTAGAAACCTGTAATATAATTATAAGCTATTTCTTAATCTATCTATTATGAGATGACTTAATATCAATTCTTTAAACAGTTATTATACGGTTAAATCGACAAAACGAAACCACATGCAATTTTTTCCGACCCTAGTCCAAGCTCCTGGGGCTAGGTCGTGAAAATTTTGCATGCGGGTTCCTCTTAAACTGCATGTGAGCACTAAGCAGGAATTCTGGAAATTCAATCCCTAAGGTGATAAAAACAGGGAACAAGTTCGTATGAAAATCCGTCATTTTTCAAGCAGGCAGTCAGTCAGATATTCTTTTATATATAACATATATAAAATAAAGAATCGGAAATTATTACTGTACAGAAAACACGTATGAAGCTGGGAGCAATTGCTAGTGAAGTTGTAAAGTTATAATATATATAGGACTGCTCATATAATAAAATATATAGCCGTATTTCTAAAACAAAAATCCATTACCTAATTTAAATATGCGAAATAAGAAAGATATTTTCTTACATATAAATTCATATAAAAATTTATTGATATACAAAAACTGCTCGTTCTACTTTGCTATATGTGCATTGAATATATAAATTTCATTTTCTAAATATATTGCAAGCAAGCAAGCCAAAGCACTAAAAATGATTCCGTTATTACCGATTGAAAATGAATAATCCACATTGATTTTTATTGTAATACGTAAAAGAAATCGTTGTCAATGCAGGTGTTATGGCAATATTACAACATAATGATAATTTCTCTATTGCCGCTTAATATCTCATAATAATATAAATATTATTATTTGTAATATTGATTGGAAATAAAAAATCCTAATAAATATAAATCTAATACGAATTTAAAACAAACAGAATAGATTTTTTCTTATATGATCGAAATAAAAAAATCAAAAAATAAAAAAACAAAATATCGTTTATTCAATTTAGGCTCTGAGAAGTCGCTTATGAACGTCAAAGCTACCACCGGTTCGGAAAACAACCCACTCATATAGAAGAACCGGGAAGAAACTCGATCTGGTTTATCTTTTCGCGTAATATTTTTACAAAACATAAATAGTTCCATTTGTTATTAGTGGATGCACAGAGAGGGGCTTCATTGCAAGACGTCACAATCGTTCACATATTGATCCACCCTTTAGATATTAAAATCGAATGTTATTGTATCTGACGATATCATAAAAGTGAATAATTTTGTACATATTTCACAAATCAGTACGTAATTTTAACGTGACCCAAAATATCTCGAAAATCTTCATGGAATCATGGAATGTACGCGAAATCGAATTTAATTAAGTGCCGAACTTTAATTAAAATCAAGTTATTTTCATTTGATTCACTGACACTGAATTAATTGGAATTTTCAAGAACAAAAACTATTCATAGGAAAGCACTCTAGCTACTTGTTTCATTTAAAAAGTAACTTATCATTTCAGGTGCCATATTCTATCAGGGTTCTGAAGACATGACGGTAGCCTTAAATATAACCGCGGAAATGAACAATTTTAACACTTCGATAAAAGAAGTTTCCAAGAGAGGAGCAATTTTAGAAGTAAGAAAACTAGTATGTGAACTTGCAGAGGTAATATACATAGACTTTAAAAGAATACTATAGTAATTACTACTATACTATACTATACTTACTACTACTATACTATAGAAATATAAATAATACAGTGAACCATAATCCAAGTCATGCTTACATCTTTATAACAGCATGTTAACACATATTTTATTAAATATTATTTTGACGTTAAAAATGAAAGTAAATAAATACTTTCTACTTTCTCCTAATTTGAGGAAACAATTATTTATTCACTTAAATACTTTTTAGTGTATTACTTTATTTCAATTTTTGTCTTATCTCTGTTATTAGATAAATTATATACGATAGGACAGTTGACTAAACTACTAGTCACGTATTAAATTTTGTTTTTTTTTTTATATCTACGGATGCAAACAAACAAGTGGCTCACCTGATGATAAGCGATCACCACCGTCCATAGACACTTGCACCACCAAGGGAGGGAAGGGGAAGGGTAGGGGAGGTGGTCCTCCGGCGCTCTCACTGACCGAACGAAATGCAACAATGCAAGCACTCTTACTTCACGTCCGTTTTCTGTGGATCGGGTTGTACTACCCCGGGCGAGCCCACCCATTCATGCTGAAACCAGTAATAGATTCAGCGTGGCTCTACCACCTACAACGGAGTATTCTAACGTATCACAGATTAAAATAACTATAACAATTATAGAAACATCACTTCAGAACGAACTTGAGAGCGTTTTTGTATTAAAAATTAGAAGTAAATTAATTCTTTATACTGTCCATTATTAGAACATTTATTTAGAAGGTGCCTTATTTTTTCCAGGAAGGCGTGGTCGGTATAATAGACGGTATAGGCGGACGAGTGAGTGAGCACATTCAAGCGATAACTGACATCCTCGAACTACCCCATGTCGCAATACAACATAATGATCTTTACGCTCAGAATTGGTATTTACTGAACTTGTATCCAAGCCCCACAGCTTATAACATGGTGAGAATTTTAAAAGTTGGAATATTTAAAACGTGGAGATAAATGTTATTCAGCAGAGTGACGGTGCGTCGCGCCGGAACGCTTTATTATGACATTTGTCCCATAGCTTATCTCCTACATATTCATCCGCCACGTTTTATTTTGGTATAAATAAATGGTTTAATATAATATTTTCATAGACCTGACAATTATATTTTTTTTTACCAACTTAGTGAACTAATCTTAACAATAAATTAGTGAATGATGTTTCCTGTCTCTCATATACCTTTTAGTTATGTCTACATATTATGTCTCAATAAATATAGTATTCTTATCTTGAAAACTGAAATAATTTTGAAATTAAAAAAAATATACTTTTTTGTTTTTAACAGTTAATTTCCTGGACGTGTCTTACGTACAACAACTTATAACCTAATTAGTATCTTAAGTAATGAATGTATGTTTTCATTTCTAATTAATTCAATATTCAGTTTCTTTTTCATTTATATGTATCTTAAAAATACCTTTGTAATACAACTTAATCTTTATAATATCGATTACATATACATAATTAAACAAAGGAGATTAATGTAGAGTCGTGCTATCCCTATCTCACGGTGTTATAATAAAAAATCTGGAGAGTCAGACGTAGTTCTTTTGTATTTATTCTCGACAATTTTTTATAAGTATTTCATGCGAGAATGATTTGGAATTCCAAAATTGTTACATTATAAAAATGATCAATAATATTTTCAGAAATCGTAAACATAAAAATACACTCATCAAAAAAGTCTAAGCAACATGTACTAATTTAAATTTTAGGATGGTTCTTCACATTATAACGTTGTATTTTATTTTTAAAATAATATCTTTAGGGTTCTATGATGTAAAAATAACAGCTGTTGTCTTTATAAGTTCTTTTAATAACAGAAATGAACAATATTAGAATATACTGTAGAAACTAAGATACACAAGAAACTAAACTTTTTTCTTACAAAATGCAATTTCTAAAGAAAATGTATTTATTGTGAAAGAATAGAACAATTTAATACAAAGTATGGGCTCCTCTGCTATTCAGAACTTGTCGGCAACGATTATTCATTGAATTAATGAGACTGTTTATGTCATCTTGCGGTATTCGCTCCCAATGGAATTGTAACAAATCCTTCAGCTGTTGGGTTGTTGTCGCTCCGTTCAAGTCCTTCAAAACACGTCTCTGGAGCATGTCCCATGCGTGCTCGATGGGGTTGAGATCTGGCGATTGTGCAGGCCAGGGCAATACCCGGATGTTTTCCGTTGCAAAGTATTCACTGGTTTGCCGAGCTGTATGTGAACGCGCATTGTCATGCAATAACCTAAAATCGGAGCCAAAGGTTTGTGCAAATGGGTAGACATAAGGTCTGAGAATATCCTCAATGTAATTTTCAGCATTCATGTTGCAATTTACAAAAACGAGCTCAGTTCGCCTGTTCTTCATAATACCCGCCCATAACATAACTGTGAGCCGCTGTATGGATGAACTTCCTGAACGCACCTAAGCCTTTCAGTATTTCCGGGCCGACGATACACTCGCACCCTTCTTGTATCAGGCTTAAACCCGAATCGCGACTCATCGGAAAACATAATTTTATCCCATTGTTCCTGGGTCCATGTTATGCGTTCTCTACACCATTCATATCGACGAGCGCGATTCCCGTGACGTATCGGTGGGCACCTGATTGGGTGTTGAGCTCGTAGGCCGTACTCATGCAGTTCACTTCTATGAATGCCAAAATGTCGAGATACCTGAGATTGATTACTTCCCGCTTGCAACATCCCTACAGCTCTTTGCATTTCATCTGCCATCAAATGACGTCGCTTCATGACGTAAAGAATATCTAACAATTCAATTTTGTCGCTAACTTTATTTAAATGGTTGGTAAAATTATAAAATCAAGACTAAACGTAGCAATTAAAACGCACATAAATTCAAACAAATTCGCAGTCATTTGAATTTTATGAAAAAACAAAACATAATCAAATTTTTTTTTTACAACCAGCCAGTATGTCATCAATAACAAAAAAGTTTACTTACCTACGCACTTTGTTTGAGTAAATACTTAGAAATTAATTAATATAAATGGTAAAATTTGTAATATCACGCATGTTGCTTAGACTTTTTTGATGTGTGTATTATATTAGTGCAATTAAAAAAATTGCGAATAAATGTTATACCAAAATTCGGAGATTATAAAAACTTAATAATATTTAGAAAAATTTTGAAATCAGTACATATTATAAAATAAAGTCCTTTGGCACATCTGTCTCTCTGTTCGCGATAAACTCAAAAACTACGGATCGAATTTTCACGCGGTTGTCACCAGTAGATAAAGTGATTCATTAGGAAGGTTTAGGTATATAATTTATCAAGATGTTTTTTATGATCAGGGTGGGGTACTTCCGCCGGGCTCGATAGTACTATTTAAAATATCTTAAATTATGAGACAAAATTAATTACTACGTACAGAGCCGCGGGCTCAACTACTAGCGTATATATGATTCACTCACATAGTTATATATAGAATATACACGTGCGGATGTACTAATGTTTAAACCAAACACAATTTATTTGAAATTATTGTGCCAAACGGTAGCAAGCTTGATTTCGACACAACTGATTTTTATGTTATGGGCATATTTGTTAGTAGTTACTACGTCTGAGTATCAAAACATCTCTAATTACCATAATACACGCTATGTTCAGTTTAAGATTAGAATATCATGTCTGAAATTCTCACAAAAGGAAATATATGTTATACTAACTGAAAACTGAGACTTTGTCTGCATCATTTATTATCTTAACAATATATTTTCTCTCCAAAGAAAAAACATAAACACCATATCGCTCACCCCATTTCTTCGCGCAAGAAAAGACACATCGTTTGATGCGTAGTATTTATAAAAATCCTAGTTTCTTAAAAGATAATAAACTTTTTATTAAATTAAGCTCTCGTGATATCCTTTAGACTAGCTTCAGCCCGCGACTTAGTCCGCGTAGAGTAGTTACTTTGGGCTAACGCTAACACGCATCAGAAGGTCTCAAAAGGAAAATATCCCAGATTTTGAAACGGTCTCCGTTGATGCTTCGCTCCTATTGGTTTTAGCGTGATGATATATAGACTACCTCGATAAATGAGCTATCGAATACTGAAAGAATTCAATTCGAATTCAAGTCGGACCAGTAGTTCCTGAGATAGCGCGTTCAAGCAAACAAACTCTTCGGTTTTATAATATTAGTATACATAAGAACTTCAGCGTAGTTTGTAAGTGATATAGTAGGTAATAGTAAGTAATTTCATTTAAATAGAAAAATATACAATAAGATTTATCGACAGGATTCACCATACTTCTATATTATAATAATTTATTAAGTATTTTATTCTGCTGTTATCGTCGAGTGGTTTGAACGGTGGAATATCAATTAAATATCCGCAGGTTAGAACCACGCCCTATACCAAGGAGTTTTACATAATACGCGTATGTTTACTAATTTAAATTGGTATAAATCGTCCGACGGTGAAGGAAAACATCGTGAAGAAACCAGAACTTGAAAAATATTCTTGTAATACCACCGTATGTGAGAACATATAGAACTGCGAACTTGTTGGAGTTTTGATATCGCCAATACGTCGTGGGTTGGCGTGGTGATTACGCCCATAACTTCCTTAAAAAATAGGCTTATGCTCCTATAATGGGCCCCTCATAGGTGATGTTTTATCACCCTGATGTGGTGGTAATGATTTTGTTTTTATTGCAGGTGCTAAGAAGCTTAATTGAATATAAGGAGTGGACGAATTTTACCATTCTGTACGTAAAAGGATACAGTATTTTACGTGTAAGCGAACTGATGACAATGAGCAACAGCACGGACAAACATACAATCACCGTCAGAGAACTAAGTGGAGATGACTATAGGTGAGTTGACTAACGCTATCATTATTTATTTATCCTATGAATCTTAATACTTTTATGGGTTCAAAATGTTGATACTGGGAAATGTGTAGCAACATATTCAATATTTTTAACTTTTTCTCGGCATCGACATAGGCTTTACTTTAATATATAATTCACACCTATCTATCTATATAAATAAAAAAGTGTGTGTGCTCATCCGACCTTATATGACCACACGAAAGACGTGTACACTTTTTTATAAAAAGTACAACAAAAGCCAACGTCACGCGTCCAAGTACTGACCGTAGCCGACGTTCCTTAACTTCGGTGATCGGACGAGAACCGGTGTTTTTAACACTCTACCCAATACGGTGTTTACCTCCACCATTTTTTGTCAAACAAAGAGACTGCGGATCAGAATGTCAAAGTCCATAAGAAGTGTCACTACAAAATCAATTTCAGAGTGTACATATGATATTATAACTAAGACGTTGTAGATACGTTACCTGCATGATATTTTGACAAAACAAATGGCAATAACGCACACATACGTAAAGTAATATTGTAACACCACACTGTCTTAGATAAAATGTGGAAGTAAGATGGCCGATTCTCAATAAGGGTGGTGAAAAAGAAATAGTTATATGTTGCTTAGATACGGGCGGATTGACGGGGCAGCCGTCAAAAATAAACTAGCTAGTCAAGATTCAACAAGCCGCTGTCGCTTATGACGTATACAGCTTTTTAGTTATAGTATCATTGCATGTAAGAGCATCACTTCAGAACGGCTGTACATATTTGGCTAATTATTTTTTTGTTGTGTTTGTACTTGTCAGGATAAGGTTTGTATGATCGGAAATGTTTGAAAATTCGTTGGAAAAAATTAAAAAAATTAAAAAAAAATTTCCATAAATAAAATAAATAAGTGAGTATGAAAGAAGACATTCTGTAGGTGGTTGAGCCACGCTGAAGCTATTACTGGTTTAGCACGATTGGGTCGACTCGCCCGGGGTAGTACCTACTATCCGGCTCACCGAAAACCGACGTAAAGTAACAGTGCTTGCATTGTTGCGTTTCATTCGGTCAGTGAGTGCGCCGGAGGAAAACCTGCCCTCCCCATCTCCCCCCTCCCCTCAAACACAGGCTGACAACGCACTCGCGAATCCCCTGGCGTTGCTAGTGTCTATGGACGGCTGTGATCACTTAACATCACCCACCTGTTCATTTGCCTCCTATGATATAAAAAAAAGACATTAAAATGATATTCAAAAATATTGACAGATTGTAGTTCATTTTTCCAGTGCCATTCTATTTAATAACATGATTGCACTAAATAGGGAGAATTTTGTCTTATTTTCTTTATTAATACATCCGTGTAAAGCCGGGCCCAGCAGCTAGTATATGAATAAAGTGTGTATTTGTTTTCTGTCTATGCTAATTTTTAAAACGCCTGAACTGATTTATTTAGACGAGATTTTACTGACAAATAATAGTCTTCTAAAAGCCTAACATGTGTGAAAATTATTATCGGATATATGAGATCGGTAAAAAGGTTATATGAGTTAAATGGTACTAAAAAAATTACATCATTACATAGTATAAAACAAAGTCCCCTACCGCGTCTGTCTGTCTGTCTGTTCGCGATAAACTCAAAAACTACCGAACGGATTTTCATGCGGATTTCGCCGGTAGATAGAGTGATTGATGAGGAACGTTTTAGTATATAATTTGTCAAGGACTTTTTCATAATCAGGGTGGGACAACGTCTGCCGGGCCCGCTAGTAAAAAATAATAAAATATGACTCACAATGAATTCAGATAAAATACATACTTCTCATGAAGATTTAAAATTGTTTTCACTAAAACGAACACCAGCTAATCACTACAAACTCGTATTATTAAACAAAGTCCTCCGCCGCGTCTGTCTGTCTTTTTATTCGCGTTAAACTCAAAAACATTTTTGGGAGGTGGTAGAGCCACGCTGAATCTATTACTGGTTTCAGCATGAATGGGTGGATTCGCCCGAGGTAGTACAACCCGACCCACAGAAAACCGAAGTGAATTAATTGCTTGCATTGTTGCGTTTCGTTCGGTCAGTGAGAGCGCCGGATACCCACTTCCCCTCCCCTTGCCCCGTCCCTTCCTCCCACTTTCCCAAACAAGGATGACAACGCACTTGCGACTTCTCTGGTGTTGCAAGAGTCTGTGATCACTTAACATCAGGTGACCCACCTGTTCGTTTGCTCTCAATGACATAAAAAAAACTACTGAGCGGATTTTCATGCAGTTTTCATTAATAAATAGAGTGATTCACTAGGAAGGTTTAGGTATATAATTTGTCAAGATTTTTTTGTAAATTGGTTGAAATATAACGATAAATATTAGAAGTACCGGAAAAAGTCAAGCCGCCTGAGAGCTTTCGTCGAAAACGCTGTCTAATCCTTTGAGATATAACAAAACAACGCAGACGAAGACGCGGGAATCAGCTAGTATAAAATATAATAAATTTACTTAAAAGACTACAGTGGAAACTTGATCAAAAAGTTATTTTTAGAATATTTATTTTATTTTTAACCATATACGTGGGATATACGATCAAACAATTCATACGTTCAATGAATACGAAAATCCAATCTAAATCTAGTTTTGGTAGACATTTCTTATAAGGAACAGATCTGTCTGTGACAGTTTGATTGAGTACTGAATCTGAATAATTGATATATGCTTAGTTCATGATGTTTTTGTGTTCATAAAATACATGTTAGCTTTTCAGTTAGAAATTCAGCTGTTGAAGTCATGAAATTGAAACTTTGGCAGTAGATTACTGATATTTTTTCACATTTACTTTTCTGAGTTTTTTCCTTGGTTCCAATAAAGATCTTGTATAATGCACTCTTAAAAATTAAACTAAATACAATTCACACCCTGTGAGAAAACATGTTTTTGAAGTGAAAACTTCCTAAACCGCGTTGAGCGATTTAAAAAATAAAATTATTTGGTAGGGGAAAAGTTTATGGGTTCGCGTCACCGATGACGTCGACATGCTCATAACGTATTTCACTTGCATCAGACTAGCGACTCGTAGTATTGCGACTTGTGTACATGTAATATAGATATTTTGTATTGAGCTTGTGCAGACCATGATATTTTTATCTATACTTCTATACTAATATTATAAAGAGGTAAAGTTTGTGAGTTTGTGACGTTGTAGGGGGTAATCTCAGGAACTACTAAACTGATTTCGAAAATTCTTTTACCAATAGATGGCCACGTTATTTGTGAGTGTCATAGGCTATATATCATCAGGTTAAAACCAATAGGAGCGGAGCAACAATGAAGAATGTTTTAAAATCGGTGGTATTTTTCCTTTTGAGAGCTTCCGCTGTGTCTTAGTCCAAAATAACTATTCCACGCATACGAAATCGCGGGCACAAGCTATTAACTAATTATATTATCTATACTATCTATACTAATATTATAAAGAGGTAAAGTTTGTGAGGTTGTAGGGGGTAATATCTGGGGAGTCGGAGAAAAAATGTTCGAACGAAAACGTTAACGATGAGCGATACATGATTGAGTTCTAGAGAAAAGTTGTAGCTTGATAATGCCTATTACCGCCCAACGAAGTGGGCACGGGTCAGTTAGTTAATTAATATATTATATAAAAATGTATATAATTATTTCTCGAAGTACCAATAGATGTAAAAACCAAGACACGTATTAATAATTTCTTTTTTCAAATTATGAAACAAAACTAATTTGACACCATAATTGATTTAAAAATTCAAAAAAGTACACAATTATTTAAATATTCTCAGTTTCCCTTTCTGTCGGCAGTCCTTATGACTGCCTCAATATTGTTTTCAATTCTTGTATTTTAGGGATATTTTTATGCAATTCGTATATGTCAGTCTCTTTGTAACTTCGTCGTAGTATTTAATAATAAACTGCAATTAATTTGAACAGACCAGTCATCACATTAGTGGGCATATTCCCTAGTATATTACTGGATATGAATATTGCCGTACACCTCAGCTTCGCATGGGTGTACCAAGAAATCTGTCCAATTCTTCTCTTTGCAATAATGAAATAAAATTGCAACAAAGCAACTGAACATAAATCTATCAATTCTCTCAATACTTTTAAAGATTTTCCTATTAACTTTTGTCTCGATCACAATTTTTTTATTTAAAGATTTGTAACTCAAACTTTTCACTGATTGTCCGTACAATGATATTATAACTAAAAAGCTGTAGATAATCTTTCGACAGCGCCTTGTTAAAACTTGGCTAGCTTGCTTACTTTTGACGGCTGCCACGTCAATCCGACCGTAACTTAGCAACATATTATATATTATTATTTTATATACGATTATTAGATTTTGAGAATATACCACCTTACTTCCACATGTTATCTAAGACAGACGTTACAATATTGCTTTACGTATGTGTGCGTGCGTTATCTTGCCATTTATTTTGTTAATATATCATGTACATAGGTAACGTATCTACAGCTTTTTAATTACAATATCATTGGGCCCGTTGATTTCAAACATTTTCTTTCACACAAACCTTGGCCGTATACAAACCAGGTGACTGTTTAGACAGTAGCAATATTTCGGGAGGTCACACTGTACTCGATTCTCGTTCTAAAACAATAAAATAATAGGTGCTTAATATTGTACCTAATTATCTAGAAAAATACAAAAATTATACATATTCCTCTACGCGTCCATGTTAAAGCGCAGTGTCAATGACCGCCGGGTGATTTCACTTTCATTTGAAAGGGAACGTGAGGACGTCAGGAACAAAACAATATTGCCCGTTTTACTATCGAAAGTTATTAACTCCGGGTCGCCCACTGTAGCTTTTGGCACCGGTCATTGCACTTAGGCTTATTATTTTATTTACACGTTTGTAGCTATACTTTTGAAAGTCTTAGAACAAACTTTAATTTAGGTTTTCTTGGTTGTTTATTAGTGTTTGTTTTAATATTATTATTTTATATGTAAAATGTGACCATGAAGTGTCATATCCTAGAATACTGCGAGAGTCTAAACGGTCACTTGGTATAAAATAGCCATATAGTTGCAGCCGTTTTGAAGTGACGTGCGTACGTATAGTCCGAGTCATCGTTTTTGGCCGCTCTGAATATAGCTTTAAGTTTCGGTCTTGCGCATAGCACAGTCAAGAGATTAATACAAAACAAATGCAGAATATGATTATAGGAATTTAACATTTACGTTTATTAATCTTTAACTTGTCTCGATATTATACGTACAGTTCATCAGGTTTTAATGAGTTACGATTCAAGAAAATTTTTGCCTGTTACATTAAGTAATAAAAATGTATCAGTATAACGACCATGTTGCTACTTTAAGAAAATTTTGTGTATGTTAAATGAAACTTTAATTCCGATTGTGTCGTCTTATAAACGGTTTGACAGCTGGTTTACGAAAACCTGTTTATATGAATTGAGCAGATATATACATACATACAAGATATATAGACATATAAAATATTTGCAAAGAATTGGAGATAAAAACGAACAAACAATAAAAATTTAATAATTACTGGGGTAATTAAATAACAGTAAAAAGTAGGAATGGACGAACTAAATGATAAACTAATAGATTAAGCTAAAATGTTAATACTTCGCCACATCATGTATTTGTCAGTTATAATTAAATCCAAATAACATTTAGTCATCTGGTTTGTGAATACTGGGTGATCACTTACTTTAATTGAATGATCCCCTTTATGCAGTATTTATTTCTATCTGTGGGACATATCTAGGAGCATATATTTTGCAGATATTATGCGTGTTACAATACCGTTTTTGTGAATAAAATACATTCATAATAAATAAATAAATTGTAATAAAATTAAATAAATAACGCCTTTCATAGAAACATCATTTTTCGAAGTGGATGGGTCTTCTAATAATGACAAATATAGAAGAAAAAGAAAACAACGAACATAGCAATAACATGTAATTAACAACAACAAAACTATTCTGAATGCGACTGTACTGCAACTAGTAATGACAGGGCACGTGTGTCAACGTGGGTGAAATAGGGGGCGAGGTACGCGCGCGGGTGAGCCTGCTCCCCTTTTACCTCACTACGCCCCTCTGATACCTAAATTTGTGTTCTGCGCATCTACTTCAGAGCGGTTAAAACATTTGACGCGGACTATACATACGGTAATCTCACCAAAGATACTTATTAAATCTCACCTCTTTGATTTAAACGAACGTCCGAATTTTGTTATTATTCTAATGAAGTCTTCGCAAAGTTATCATTCTTACATGTATTTGAACTCATTGATATGGAAATTATATGTACAACCACCCTAAAACTCCTAAAGCTAATACCACTAAATCTTTTGGAAAGTGTACGAAAATAAGATATTATTTCTTGTTTTCTGTTCTCACGTGAACTCAGTGGGCATTGTAGTGGTAAGTTCATAGATGTTTTCTAACACTTCGCTTTGATTTTAAATCGCGCGAACGGTCTTTGTAGTTGGAAAACTGTGTGGGTTGTCTTTATTCCGATTTAAACGGGATCTGTTATGGTACTGTATATATTTCATACGATACACATTCAAAAGTATTGTAGAAGTACGCATGTAAAATTCTGATCGTTTCTTTGAACGTATTAAGGCAGAAATATATTCTTAAAACCTTGTGCTACGGGACGCGTGTTGCAACAGTCGAATCAAATTGAACTAAATTGTATGAACCGAAGCACATCATAGTTATAAGACACGACGTGATACTCGCCCAAGCTACCCGATGGGAAAGATCAAAATTTTCATGTTAACGAGAGTGGAGGCAGACAAGCTACTAGACGTGTTGCCGCAGTGCGTTAACACCCGACGCAACGCGTCAGTAATTCGACAATTATCGCTTAATGTGTACGTTATTTGTCTGTTTTAGTATTTTTCTGATTAAATACATCAGTAAATTATTTGGGGCTCGTCCGCGAAATGTAAAAAAATGCACTTTTAATATAAAATGTTTTAATATTAATAATTAAATTTGATCATATATTAAACTTTAAAACTAAAAGGTGTCTACCGTTCGAAGTATGAACGAATACTGCCTTCAAATCTGATTCAATGTACGAGATGGATCTCACGATACCAAGGTGGTGACGTGACCGCAATTCCCCGTACTTGTCGCCTCATGCTGCAGGTGGCCGATTTGTCGCAATGGTTATAAGTAAACGTTGAATTATGTCGCAACTTGGCTGTTCCCGTGCGGCATGATACAACAGTGTAACAAGTGGAACTATAGATTCATATTCTATTTAATAATATACAATAACGTAACTTTAATAAATTGATATTTACTGATACAGAATGTAGATATATTTACTGTTAATTTCATCAGTGTCACACATGATCACACTTCCACTGCTATCAGTATAATGACTATTGATATCTATGGCATATGGTTGTGACGCGTCATGTCGTGTCACGTTTTAATAGAATGTGTTCGCTTTTAAGCTTATGTAGAGTGAATTTGTGATCGAAACTCAGACTTAATTCATTAAATTACACATGAAACTTTCATCCTAGCTAGAGGCGTTTCCACGTTACATTAGTTTACAATTTTAGTACATTTGTCACTCGTATCACTTGCAATAACTCTGACGTCACGGATAAAATAATTACTACTTTACTACCCTTAATTACTACCCTGCCAACGCATACAGACATGCTCTATCTATTGTAACCTGAACCGTTGTTATAGAATTATTAGTTTCGTAGTTATTATAGATTGAAATCTGACGGTATTTTCTAACAGAAGAAAGTTTAACAGATCTTGATTGTACTTAACGAGCAAATAGATATTTTCACGTCAAAAAGATATCTATTTAATTGAATCGATAATATTATCTTATCTATCCTTGAATGTTTTCAAAGGATACATTTTTATCGTCCAACAAAACATAAAATATATTATAATTCATATAAATTTGTTTCAAGGTTTGTACCTGAATCAAATTTGACTTGTTGGACGAATTTGAATTTTGCCACAAAATTCGAAAATATCGTGCGATAAAACATAGAATGCTCTTCATCAATTATTGCTAAACTTTAATTGAAGTCTAGCGAAGCTGCCAAATAACATTTAGAATAGCACAAAATTAACGAAATTGTTCAGGTGTAATTTTAACAAGTTCGTTTTCCTTTTAAACTAAGTTAAAAGGTTACTGCGAAAATTAACAAAGATTAATAAAAACATTCAGGGATATTCTAATTAACGCCAAAGAAAACGGTTGCGTCAACTTTGTGGTAGACTGCCCATCGCATTATCTGGAACAACTATTACGTCACGCTCAGCAGGTCGCTTTGATGGCGGAAGAACACTCGTATATATTCGTATCACCAGATCTGTTCACTTTGGACATGAGCAGATACAGGTATAGTGGAGTAAATATAACTGGTAAGTGTATTCATTAATGAAATTAAATTTGGTTACTTGATATATATACCATCATCATCATCATCATCATCAGCCTATAAGAGACCCACTGCAGGGCCATAAGCCTCTTTCCGAATGACCTTCATTATCGTAATCACCACGCCAACCCACAACGTATTGACGATTTCAAACTCTGAGAAATCCACATTTCTATATTTTTCACCCATACAGTAGTACTACAAGAATATTTCTCAGGTTCAGGTTTCCTCACAGTGTTTTCCTTCACCATCAGCCGATAGTGTTACCAATTTAAATTAGTAAATGTACGCTAATTCCGAAAAATTCATTGGTACGTGCCGGGGTCCTGGGGGGGACCGGGGGACCTGTGGAAATCGAAATAATATTCCACCGATCAAACCACTAGACCTCCGCGACTTTATCTACCATACCGGGTATCAATACCTGTACTATGTATTTGCGATCAAATCAGGTAAAATAGGCAGGTCCTTTTTCATTAAGTAATAAAAACATGATTTACAAATGCCAAGATTTGTCGGCTCCAACCGCTAAGTAATTCTTAACAGAAATTATTCGAAATCTTAAGGAATTGACAATTAAACGACGCGAGTTTAAGGCATTCACTTCTGTCTCATATCAGGATATAGCTTTTGCAAGTTTCTTATACACTTCCGCAAATAGATAAACACTTGCTTTATAGATTTTAGTATCGGACCACAATCTCACCTGATGTTAATTAACGATGTGGTCCAAGATGGTAAACCAAGAGCGGGACTGGCACTCAAGTACAACTATATATATAACTATATATATATAGTTTTGTCACGATTTTATCCTTCGCCGAAAGATTCAGCTTGTTCATAAGGTGCAATTCACTATATCGAACAACGTTGTGTCCGAACCCCACTAAGCCATTATGGCGTCAAAATTGCTGCTTTATAAAGACTTTGTTAGAATACATGAGATATAGGAAGAAGCGCTATTAATAAGCGCGTCATTTCTAGCACGAGCACTGAAGCAATCAGTGGTAAGTTTGATAGTATAAAATGGTGACAAGGCATTTGGCCAAGATCTATCGAGGTGTTGTTTTAAAATCGATTAAAAACTGGCCACCAGTTTAGGATTTGCATGTGGTTAACAATACTCTGGTAAGTAAATGATTAAATACTAACCCATAGGCACCAAAAACAAACGCATTTTAAAATATTATTAACGTTTTAGGTTTTCGCTTATTAGAGCTATTAAATAACGAGAAAATTTCTGAATTTACGACCAAATTTAACGAAGGTACCGGACAGGAACTTGAACCGGATCAGATTAAAACAGAAATACTATTGATACATGACGCAGTTCTTGTGATCAACGCAGCTATGAAAAAAGTAAAAGTAGTACCATCACAACTTAATTGCGAAGACTATGATTCTTGGTTTTACGGATCATCACTTTTTAATTTTATGAAAACGGTAACTGTATACTAAACATATTGTTAAAGCAATCTGAAAATAGTACTTTTGTTGATCAATAATTTTAACAACATTTTAGATATGTTTCAATTTTTCGCAGAAATATTTATAATTTTTTCTACAGCTCGTCACGATATCATATTCAAATCTATGGAAATAATGCAAATTATTCTATTTAATTTCAGAATAAAATTGAAGGTATTACAAGAGCTTTAATGTTTGATGGCTTTGGACAAAGAACAGACGTAATATTTGATGTTTTAGAATTGACTTCAGCTGGTCATCAAAAAGTAAGTTTTTTTATTTAACAATACGTGTGTGCTTTTCATACTTCTGAAATTCTCAGTATAATTTATAGATAAATATAATTGTATTAATGAAAAGAAAATGAGTATAGAGACTTGATACGATCATATTTTTAAAATTTTAATTTTAAAAATATGATATTGATACACAATTATGCAGTAAAATGAGTTTAGAAGTTATAAAATTTAAAAATGCCAGGAAAATCATATAGATACTGCTCAGTACAACAATTAATTATCGCGTATTTTTAAAACTTATTACCCAATATTATTCATAAACTACTCTCTCTTACTTTTAAAAGAAGATCCATTCGTTGTGGGGGTCAATTTCGGTCTCGCACACCAGATTAGGCCCCCCTCAGCAGCGGCTCAAGCCTAGGTCCGTTTCCTCGGCGTGGAGCCCTTGAGTGCGCTGCTTGCGCGATACAGTGACACAAAATCTTACATCACTGCGACAACATTACACATATCATACATACATACATATATACACGCTTACACATGCAAGTGGAAGCGTTTTATTTTTTTCCCTTATCAAACTGAAATCGTTTAGAAAATTATCCAATACGAAATATATATAAGTGTTGTTGTGGTTGAGGTATGCTTGATACACATATATGTTTCAACAACTCATATATGTATAGACGATAGAAGATCTCGTGTCGCCCCAACTGTAGCGGCAGACGTACACCGTGGGGTTTTAGTCCGTGCGAGTCAGACATAACCCACTCACTCCCCCGAGAGGGTAATGTATCCATAAGGGATTTCCCCACGTAAAAAGATAGGTCGCGAATTGCACATGTATCAGGCAACAGCCCAAGCCGAGATGTGCCGTGCACCCTTGAGCTAGTTGTCAAATAAAATCAGCTGAGTGCCTTAAGCGTTCGGTTTAGTAGTCCGGTGAAGCTGTTAAGACCTTGCTAGGTCAATAGCGTAGTTAGTTCGAAAAAAAAAGTGGCATAATAATTGTACAAGTTACTGTTAGGCAAATGATTTCATATATCGATGGCGAATTCAGAGAACGTGGATCCACATATGAAACTGTTGCTTGGAAAAATAATAAAGGAACTTGTGTCGAGCGTATTATTTTCTTACACCGAAAGTGTTAGACTACAAGTTCCAGAATTGTTAGAGAAGAACATTACATTACTATCAGATATTTTGGGTATTTCTAAAGGTCCACAATACGATTATTAATTACGTAATCTGTTCTGCACATATCACATCTTATCGCTTGAGAAACCAAAAATACACTATCTACTAAAGGAACTGCGAAAACACCTTCATAAGATTCGTTGTGCTTAGGATTCTAAGTATTCCTGACAACTCTCACGAGTAAATATTTCTCCAAAGGCATTCATAAAATTCCCCTGTTTTTTTTACAACTTTAAAGAATAAGTAAGTTTAAATTCAAAAAAGTACAAATACAGCTAAGTGTTATAACTAGTAATATATAACTTAAACGAATATTTAAGGACTTTATAAAGTCAAAAACAGTAGCTTTCCTTGAAAGTACTAGATTTGGTATAATAGGTGGTTTAAAATTTTAAAAAAACTGTGCCGTCACGGGACGCCTGGCAGATGTGAAACATAGAAATTGTTTTGTATAAGTTACATGCCCAAAAGAACAGATTACGACAGGAATCAGCTATGGCATAATGAAAAGATAAAGCATTACAAATTTGTTCCATAAAATAATGATTATATATTTATTTTATTACATAAATATTCATTTTTATTCAATATAAAATACAAAAATGCAACTAGGCGCAGACGCGGTGTGTTTGGCGGCATTTATCAAAGGGCGCTAGGTCGTCGGCGCGTACCGCGGAACACCGTAACACTAGTATAACGAGTGGCCGACAAAACAATTTGAATCTTATGTTTATACAGATAGGATTACAAATGTTTTTGAGTATTTCGTTAATAGTGCAAAGTTCGTGTTTTGCGTCGCCACGTCGCGCCAACCCAAAATCAGGTTTACCCACGCCTATACATGTTTCACATCAAAAAATAGAATTCATAAATATAATGTTTAATTAATATTCACTATATTACTATATTTTTGAAGATGGCTACATGGAAAAATAATAATTTGACCATCACACGGCTGCTATTACCTGATGCAGAAATTGGTGAAGAGTCAATTTTGCGAAACAAAACCTTAAGAGTTCTAATTTCAAAGGTAAAATTGTCATTTTTAGTTGTAATTTAAGAACACTAAAATTGGAACTTTTACGATGTAATCTTGTTCATATTTTTCTTAGACTCCTCCATACGGCTATGTGAAAGAATCAGCCAACGAATTAGAGGGAAATGACCGCTACGAAGGCTTCACTATAGATTTAATTGAAAAATTGTCAGAAATATTGGGTTTTAATTACGAATTTGATGTGGAAGATGATTATGGTAATATAAACCCAGAGAATGGGAAATGGACTGGGATGGTCCTACAACTAAGAGAAGAGGTAATAAAAATAATTAGATATTTGTTCAAATTAATCTGATAAAAAAATTTGACAATTTATATTTCAGAAAGCAGATTTAGCTATTTGTGACTTAACAATTACGGCGCAAAGGCAATCAGGAATAGATTTCTCTCAACCATTTATGACGCTAGGTATTGGTATTCTTTATAAAGAACCTAGTAAACAGCCACCAGAGATGTTTTCATTTATGGCTGTATTCTCTAAAGAGGTAATCATTTTAACATAATTTAATTTTTACAATCTATTTATTACTGCCCTACTTGCAATATGTCGTTGAAGCGCAATGTAATCTTATATTTTGGCTACGCCTACACTCTTAGCTAATGATGTAAACTCCTTGCTCTATGTTGGTTATTAACACTAAGATTAAGATACACATCAACTTATAAACTCACGATTAATAGATAGTTATCAAACTAACGAATGGTTTTTTATTCTAACTGAAATTATGCAGAGCCCACACTATCATAAAACACTTAACGGTCCCACTGCAAATCTTATCAGGAATCTCATTTTACATTACATGTATAAATCATATTTAGCCATATATATTTTTTTTATTGTAGCACGGCAAAATGACTGCACAATGCCTAATGGTAAACACAGTACAATCCAAAAACAATGTCGACCACCGAGTGACACACTATCCATCGCCGGTCGCCGCTGTCATGCCGGCCTGCTAAAAGCTGGATATGCACAGGCTGATCCCGAACTGCGATCCGCAGAAGCGAATCACTATGATGGGCTTTTTCGCCACATACATGGTGGTTGCGACCCAGTCAGGCTGTAAAACCCTACCACCCCGCTTTCGCCATTGCCTCGTTCGTTATTTAGCAGGGTGCACCAGTCTATACACACACACACACACACACCATTGTACATATAATAAAACTGTAACTACTGTAACAACTGGACTTTGTTACCGACATAGAAGCCAATAATAATTTATTTACAATTTTTGTCTGTCTGTCTGTTTCGCGATACAACTCAAAAACTACCGAACCAACGGAAACTTAATTCATGGGGTAACTAGTTTCATAACTACATACGATGCTTGTTGTCCCATAAAATGCAAGGGGTTCTCCAGGATAGCAGATAAAAGTAAAAAAATGTAGTAAATGAAATATTTGACGGCTCTCGATGAAATTTTCTTTGTACTATAGCAGAAAAATTGGCATAAATTTAAAAGCTACGATTAAAATTGAGGTGTTTGTACCATACCATGTTATATCTATACTAGTGTTGTGCCGACCCTATTTAGGTTGTATAAAATTAAAAAGATTATGGTAGTAGTAGAACATAGGAGAAAAAACTATTTTGAATTAAAATGATATTGAACTAGGTTTTTGTATTCATTTCAGGTTTGGTACTATATGATGCTGATACAGATGGCGTTGGGCGTTGTCATGATATTTGTTGGTAGAATTTCTAACAAGGAGTGGCAAAATCCAGTACCGTGCATCGAACAACCTGAAGAGTTGAACAACCAGTTCAGCTTTGCCAATTCATTATGGTTGATTATTGGCTCTGTATTGCAACAAGGTTCTGAAATAGCCCCCATGTATGTTGTTCGCTAATAATACCTCCTTTAAGGTCAAATGTTATTGTTAAATTGGTTTATTTTATTAATAAGTAATTAAATTTGATTTATTATTAACTTAATCGACTATAATAAATTATTAAAATGTAGGCAACTGTCGCAGCATCATGTGGTCTAGTGTTATAAAAATACGACATACAAGAAAACGTCTCATATTGATTATTATGGATTCCATGTTCATAATTTTTTTATTTTCATATTCCTAATTTAATATTTTATAAACGCAAGAATGACTTTTATTAAACTTTCACAGCTTAACTACTAATCACAACTAATCACCATGAAATTTTGCGTACACATTTTCTGACAAAACAGGACATGGTACTTTTAATTCAGAAAATACTATTTCCGAGAGATAGATCAAATCTACATAACTGCAAGCGAAGTTGTGACTAAAAGTTGGTCAATAATAATAACAAATTTCACGAAGGAATCCTTAAATAATTCCGTGATATAATAAGCTTTCCAAACTATTCCAAATAATAAGTGTATTATTTGAAAATTATAAATTTTCAACAAACATATAACACATGACTTCTGATTCTCACTATGATGCCATTCGCGGTTCGATCTCGCCCCAGTCTCGGTCCGTTTCTGGTCCAGTAAAATATTCTTAAACAAGAAAGAATCAGAGTATTCTCACTATCGTATTGCTCTAGTTCCCATTCGATCTCGCTCCGATACCGGTTGGTCGAAAAGAATATTTGACTGGAGCGAGATCGAGACTTGTCATGACTTGTACCGACAGTGTGAATACGTTTTCAACTCCAGTCTTTTCTATTTTGGTCGTGCAGGGAGACGTTACATTTTTCGTCTAGTCATACCTAATAATAAATCATGGAATTCTGAAAAAGGTAAGTACTCTATGCGTGTGGTTTATAACATACGATTATGAATAATAAATAATCACACTATAATTATTTTCGACAAATATTATTCTATAAGCGTTTTTTCCGAGAAATAAGAATATATGATGAGATTCGTGAACATTTTAAAAGAATAGTTGACTGTTTTGCACTTTCAATAAATATTTTATATATTATTAGATATTCATCGGATTATTTCGAGAAACGTCCTATGTCAACTAGGGATCGAGACAGACTGATTGTGGAACTAGTAGTGTGGACAAAGCGAGATTTAATCGGACCGAGACCGGAGCGAGATCGGACCGTGAACGGCATGTGTAGACCCAGCGAGATTTGATCGGACCGAAACTGGAGCGAGATCGGACCGTGAACGGCATGTGTAGACCCAACGAGATTTGATCGGACCGAGACTGGACCGAGATCGGACCGTGAACGGCACCATAGTGTGGATCGAGCCTAAATAAGTTATATTCTAAGACGGATTTTATATTTCACATTTCAGTGCGTTAGCCCCTCGTATGATAACAAGTATTTGGTGGTTTTTCACAATGGTAATGGTTGCCTCATACACCGGTACGTTAGTAGCTTTTCTGATTGTTGAGAAAGATGTTCTACCATTTCAAACGCTAGAAGACCTAGCCGGCCAAACGAAAATTTCTTACGGAGCCAAAGAAAAAGGCTCCACTATAGATTTTTTCAAGGTATTTTTCTTCCAATTAATCATATAGCTATTACAAATAATAAGTATGTGATAAGTAAAAAATGTTAAAATTTGTTGTTTGTTTTTATAGAATTCACAGAAAGAAGTCCATAAAAATATGTATCACAAAATGCTCACATATAAATGGCTTGTCAAAGACAATGATATTGGAGTTGCGTTGTTAGTACAAGAATTATTTTCATTATCACATTATTTGCATTATACTTCGTAAAGGGGTTTTTCTGTGTTACAATTAATTATTATGATTATTCTTACAGTGCCGAGAATTCAACTTATGCTTTTTTCATGGAATCAACAACTCTAGAATATTACAAAGAGAGACATTGCGACCTACTTCAAGTGGGCGATTTGCTCGATTCTAAAAGCTACGGAATCGGAATGAAAAAGCGTAAAACTGTTTAGCATATTATTCTATTTAATTTGCATTTTTAAATTTTCAATCTGAATACAAAAGATTGTTTATACTTACATACTTATTTATTCAAATAAGTTTGTATTTGTAGAATCACCATACAAAAGATATATTGATGATGCACTACTAAGTCTTAAAGAGAGAGGTGTACTCCAAGAATTGAAGGATACTTGGTGGAAAGAGAAAAGAGGCGGTGGGAAGTGTGGAGTGAGTTATAGACATTTATATACAGCATTCGATTTTTTAGTGAAATAGTGTTTTAACAATGAACTGAATTAAACAAAAGAACAAGAGAATTAATGATTGGGTATATCTTTATAGTCAATACAATGGTTTTTAGTATTGAAAATTATAGGATTAGATTAAGCTTCGAGCTTGCGCGTAATATAGTTAAGAGATTAATACAAAACATAGTCAAAAAAAAATACGTGCGTGTATCAGTGTACACACGTAAGAAGTGAAACTTCTTTATGACATCATTTTTCGAAAAATTATCTACTATATTTACAACTTTACAGAATTTGGTTAAATAATGCTAAATTAGATAAAGTTTAAGCAAAAGGCTTTTATTATTATAAACATGGGTACAAAAAACGTTCAGTTCTCACGCGGTAGAAATGAGACAGTATTCTGAAATTTTTAAGAGATTAAGATGAATACACTATGGAGGTGGTAAACATTAGTTTTCGGAATCATTTTGTAATATTTTAATATATTAGTCGTTACATTTCAAAATGAACTAAATCTAATTTTATCCGTTCCTAACATTTTACGTTATTTTTCAAGATCTTCATCTTTGTGCATGTAAAATATGAAGATCATAAAAAAAAAATAAAAAAAAAAACGGAATCTGATCATTGTGAGCGCACCTTTAGAAATAAACATGGCGCGTAACCGAAAAACGTTACATACGTTTTTACATACTCTAAAATTCCTCCCTACGTCGATAAAGAAGTTTCACTTCAAAAATAAGTGCGTGTAACGGTCACACGCGATTGAAGTAAAACTTCTTTGGCAATTATAAGAGATTACGAATAAGTTAAAAATAAATACATCATATGAGAATTTAAAAATACATTTATTGATGATGTAATATATACAATTATTATCGTCGATTACTATAAATTTTAAAACAATTTAATTACTATCATACTTCAATATTTAAATCACAATTAATTTAATTCGTTACTTATCATAGTAATCTGTTCGTACTTTTCTATATTTTATTTACTTTATAACAAAGAGTTGCTAATAATATTTCCTGGTTATTTAGGTGTTCGAATCTAGCTCATAGATGGCCTACAGAAAATGAAGCTTTGATTTAATTTGTTACTTAGCTTCATTGAAACCAATACGCAGCGGTTGCTCGCCCTTATATACTAAATTAAGTTATGATTTTTTGATTTTTATTATTTTGGAATAAAAAATTTTTAATTACTTTTTCTTCAAATATTTTTTATTGATTTGTTTATAAACTATTTATTGACAAAATCAAACATTTAAAAACCGGATGGTACAGTAACGTGACGCCATATTGCCGTAACGGACTTCCGATGTATTGTCGTCCAGTTACCTCCTAGTCGCGCCTAAAGAAGTTTTACTTCAGTATTATTAATGTGATCTAAAATTGGCATTTATTTATCCCTGTCACGATGTTATACATATAATAAAAATGTAAACGTAACTTGTCTGTACTTTCTAAAATTTTGTAAAAAAAATTGCCGGTGTCTAGGAATAAGTAAGAAAACACATTTCAATCATTTTTAGAAATGTCTGTCTGTTTATTTGTTTGGACACACATCACTGCTAAAATACTACGTTCATGATAAAACTTCTTCAAGAAAATAATGAAATATATCCACAAGTAATATTTAGTCTTTGTTTTATTAAAATCGGTTTACTCTATCAAAAAATATTGTAATTTTAATTTAATGATGACATGATATTAAGAGCTTGACGAGGACTATACTTATTCTTTTAATAGTCATTTCGAATGTATTACCTTTAAATTTTACAGCATAGAGTGCCAAATACAAGTAATTTCGCAATATTGTAAAAATCTTCAGTACAATAGTTGTAGGTACTATTATTGTAAGAGGTGGTTGGTTTCAGGATTTCAGCAGCCATAAAACACCAATTAACTTGAACTTCAACTTCAGTGGACTGTATAACTTTTCACAATGTATATTCGTATGTGACGAGCCGGTGACAAACATATTTTTTCCGGGTTTATCTGTACAGTTATGTCCTTACACTAGTTCATTATGCGTGCTTTACTGTGGCACGTCCAGTCATACACTAACATATTTTACATTATATTTTCATTGATGGTTCCGTACAATATTACTTAATTAATAATAATAACCATACTGCAGGTCATTTTCAAATTATGTTAAAATATCACCTTACATAGAAACACATTAAATATACAGAAAGTAAATACATAAAAAATACGACAGTTTATCTGTTCGTAAAAAACATGGACACATTTATACATAAAGAAATAGCTCATCTGCCCGTAACAATTATCATTTGTATTATGGAGTGAATCAATATGTGTACGATGGTAATATCTGGAATTGACTCATCTCTGTGCATTAAATAAAGACGATTGTGACGTGTAATGTATTCTAAATATACATGTATTTAAAGAGATAAACCAGATCGAGTTTCTTGCCGGTTCTTCTCGATGACTAGGTTGTTTTCCGAACCGGTGGTAGTTTTGATGTTCATATGTCGGTTGAGTGCCTTAAGCGCTCGCCTTAGTAGTCCGGTGAAGCTGTTAAGACCTTGCTAGGTCAATAGCGTAGTCAGTTCGGAAAAAAAGACGTTCATATGTGCCTAAATTGAATAAAGTATATCTTGATTTTGATTTGATTTTGGTTACCTATTACAGGTGAAAAATAGTGAAGAGCAGAAACAATTAGGCATGAAGAATATGTTAGGTGCCTTTGTAGTTCTCGGCGTCGGTAGTCTAATCGGCCTGTTTATCTCTATAATCGATATGCTGTGGGGAGTATTTAAACGTTCTGTTAAATATGGCGTAAGTATTTTTTTTTAAATATTTCACGTTCAAGGTCTTTTTTTTCCTTAAAGATGAATATAATAACGAATAATGCTACTTTTAAAGTGGTGATGATTGGTATAACTAGTAGATACATTTAGATATTAATACCGGCCTTAGTCTGGTCCAAGGTAATATCTAATAGAAGAGTAATTTAACCAGAAATGTAAAAAAATAAAAGGAAAAGAATAAAATATCGAGAAAACGAATACGTTTATTTATTAACTATTTGTAAAAATTATTATTGTCATTATTTTCTGTCATTTTTTGAAGTAAAAACTTCTTTAGAAGCGTTGAGCACTATTTTTAGCACGAGATAAACTTGTAATTTCGCGTCATGAGCATACAAAAGCATGACCGATCGTATAACGCTTTCGCGGCTTGCGTCAGACTAGCGACGCGTGGTATAGCGGCCCATAGAGTAACGAAGATGTGAGTAGTTAAAGTGTAAGCGGTTTCATAATGCCATGGGGACCTGTAATATTGATATTTTGCAGCTCATCATATGTTTGATCGATTAATATACTATATAAAAATGTATATAATTATTGCTCGAAGTGCCAATATATATGAAAACCACACTAATATTAATAATTTCAATAAACAAATTCTGCAATTTGAAAATTATCATGCACACTATAATTAATATGAAAATTCAAAAGAGAACACATTTATTTCACTGTTTTGAGTTTTCACTTCTGTCGCCAGCCCTTATGACTGCCACGGCTTTTTTTTTATCTTAGTAATTCCCGTAATATCTAGTGTTCTCTTTTATATTAATTATGCTTTATCTCAAGAACAACTTATCTTTTTAGACAACATTCAAATTCGAGCTGTTTGAAGAATTGAAATTCGCTCTCAAGTTCAGCGGGAGTGTGAAGCCAGTGAAGCGAGTTCCGAAGCAGGACGGCAGCTCAAAAACTTTGGCAGAAGCCGAAGGAAAGGACGAAGTGAAATCGCTTCGATCGATCCGCACGGCTAGATCCACAGACACGCATCGTACTCAGCATTCACATAGCTCCAGACATTCTTCCAGGAGTTTAAGTGTGGCATTTGCTAGGAGGCGAGAATACAGTTGATGAGAAATTAAATAATAAGTCCAGCTTTTCTGTGTTAGCAATGAATGTGGAAATGAAAACAAATCTTTTTGACATAATTTTCCTATATATAAAATATCCTATTATGCAAACCGTTGGCAATAGTAGGGAAAATTGTGTTAGAGGAATATATCCTTAGTAAAATGCTTATTACTTATTATTGACTAATTAACCTACCTCGTTTTAATATATATAACCGGATAGCATGCTTAGCATTAAATTATATTCATATCTTAACTAACAAAACGTTATTTATTAATCCACTAATCTGATTTATTAAATTTATTATACAATTTTAAAAAGTATTTAATTTAATAACGAAGCCTGTGCTACTTTCAAAGAGAAACCTACAAATATTGTCATATTTATATTTTCAACTGACAACGGTACAATGGTAAAGTATTTAGACACCGCGATGTCAACCTAGGTCCGAATTCTATTATTAGCCAAAGTTGCGATGAAGCCACAGTATGGTGAAAGGCTTTTTGACATGATAACGTCTTACAAACCGCTGAACGCCAGCTGCACGCACGACAAAGCATGGCTCATTGCCACGATACGCCTGAACCGAGCGTGCAAGCGAAAGGGCGGAACGAGTGACGGAGAGGCGCGATCGGCCTAAGCGTTCGGCTTGTGGCGCATCTATCTATATACAGAATAATTCAATGAAATTCATAAAAATATGCAATTTTTCATCAATGTTTTCTTATGACATTATCGAGTAAAATTATCGTCCGTTAACCGACTTTATAGACAATCATTTTTTTTTCTAATGACCGGTTGAATAGCTACTTTATAGTATACCAATAGCTGTAGCCACACACAGTCATATAGCCACAGTATTAGCTAGCATCGCTAAGTTAAAAAAATCAGTTGCGAAGTACCGATATGTATATATAGAAATTTTAAGAATCGCCCTACAATCTATCCAACTATAAGCGACCATTTTATGTAGATATATTCCGACCGCTGCATTTAAGAGCCAGTATCCTTTTAAATTTAGAGTGTTTATCATAGGCCGCATATATAGGTCATATAATAACAGATGAGACTGTAGAAGAACGCTAAATCCTAAAAGATATAAGGTTATTACAGATTAAATTTTAAAGATAAGATTCCCAATGCAATTATACATTTATTGGTGGGAAACATCGTAACTATATTCACAAGATAATTTAGTATTTTCAATTCGAATATAGCATTATTCATACTTTTAGAATTTATCCGTTCTCAGAAGAAACAATTTTATGCAAATATACGAAATGAAATACTCTATTAAATATAATGCTTTCGATTTTTAGAAATATATCAATTGTTTTTACATGTCCGCCATTTTCTCTTTGTAATGTTCGAATACATTATGTATACCATATATTGTTATTCTGATATGGTAATAGCTTTATTCAACACTTCATAAATTACAAATTCATTGCAATAGTAATCAATACCGATGGAGAAAATAACAAGTCTAATAATAATTAATTGTAAATAGAACTAGTCATGGCGGCGGATCCTCTCGCATGAACCAACAAATTATAGTCGTGAACTTTTTTAACAAACATTCCGTGGTTTATTTTATATCTAAACATAGATTTCAGGGCCTTTATAGATACAGTATTTATTAGCTAAAAATAAAACCAAATTATTATAACATAAAAACATTTTATACGAAAAAATAGAATACATAATAGAAAATAGATGTGTAAATATTTTTTTAATATTCTATATTCTCCTATGACATGGGACAATCAAGCGCAACATGAAGAGACACTTATGCAGACCGGCATGACAGCGGCGATCAGTGATAGATAGTGTGTCTCTCGGTGGTCGCCATTGTTTCTGGATTGTACGGTGCTTACCATCAGTCATAGTGCAATCACTTTGCCGAGCAGCAAAAAAAAGTTTTATTAGCGTTTGTTCACAATCTCATCTAATATTAAATTACCATGTGGTCCAAGATGGTAAAACACGCTATAACTAGAGGGGCCTGGGTCTCAAGTGCAGCTACCGAAGCACACCGACATGTGCTTGGTGACAGATTTTGAACTTGACGGTGGTAGCTAGCCAGGCAGACTTAGAAAAGCCCCTACCAGCATGCTATGGTTTCATCACGATATTTTCCTTTTTTTTATCGTAGGAGGCAAACGAACAGGCGGCTCACCTGATGTTAAGTGATCACCGCTCTCCATAGACATTAGCAACACCAGGGGAGTCGCAACTGCGTTGCCAGCCTGTGTTTGGGGCAACGGGAAGGAGAAGGAGGAAGGGAGAGGGGGAAGGGTGAGGAGAGGTGGGCATCCGGCGCTCTCACTGACCAAACGAAACGCAACAATGCAAGCACTGTTACTTAATAGGGTGGCGGTGGGCGAGCCGGCCCATTCATGCTAAAACGAGTAATAGCTTCAGCGTGGCTCTACCACCGTCTTAGTTGTTCTAGAAGAGAACGTTCTTCTCGTTCTTTCCTTCAACGAAAGCTCCGATTTACTTACTAGGATTCGAACTAACGTCCGTAGCCGCGGTATCCGAACATGCTGACCACAGAGCCAATTGCCAAGCAATCGTTCAAATACTGTTGCAGCTTATAAACCTAAGATATACATACCAATATCCATTCTTATATATAACAAAAGTAATAAATGTGTGACATTGACTTTTACTAATAATAAAGTCTACACAATTGCTCCTTCGATATTTCGAAGTTTAAAAATTCTTGTTGTGATATAAATTATTAGGATCAACATCCGCCGTTTCAAGTTTTGGCAAACTATCAAATTTCAAAAGGACCGATAGGAAATGTCAGCTTTTTGAAACCAACGATTAGTTGAACTTCGGATTCTAAGTTCGTAGAAATAAGTTCTTAATGGCAGTCTATATATATCTCTTAGCCATTACTGGTTTGATTAGTTTAACGTATTCAATTTAGAGAGTCCGGAGATAAAATATATCCTGAAATGTTACTAAGATTTTTAATTAAGTATTCTTGAAGTTTGAAATTAATTTTAGGGCATTTTCATATTTGACTTGATTGATAATATTATTCTAATAATTTCCCCAGTTGCCAACGATTAATGTATTACTTATTAAGTAAGGTTCTTTAATGAATTAATATTGGATCATTCATACTAACCAAGGGTGTTGTTACCAAAAACAAAAATTATTGTAGATAGTACAAATATAAAAGAAACAAAAGAGAATGAATAAAGCGAAAAAAATTATAGGATGAATTTATGAAATTAATTGAAATACAATTAAGCTCTAAAAATAATTATTTATGAGTTTTAGTACACAATTATTATTTTACGTTTATACAGTTTGTATAGTTTTTTATTTTTTATTTTTTTTATAGTATCACGGCAAAATAACTATGCCTGATGGTAAATACAGTACAATCCAAAAACAATGGCGACCTCCGAGTGACACACTATCCATCGCCGGTCGTCGCTGTCATGCCGGCCTGCGAAAAGCTGGATATGCACAGGCTGATCCCGAAACGCGACCCGCAGAAGCGAATCACTATGACGGGCTTTTTCGCCATATACGTGGTGGTTGCGACCCAGTCAGGCTGTAAAACCCTACCACCCCGCTTTCGCCATTGCTTCGTTCGTTATTCAGCAGGGTGCACCACGTGCAGGAGAGGTTGGCTTGGGTGTCTCAAGTCTCATGATGTTATTCGACACTCCATTTCTCTTTAACTAATAAAATAGGTCATTCATATTTGAATGACGTTTCTGCCCATTTACAAAAATATTATGAATTTCGGAAATGATTAGGGTTTACTTTTTTCAGTTTATTTAGTTTTCTGTTTCTTGTTATTCAATATTTTAAGTAATCTCATTTTTATAGAGCGATAAAACATAATACAAAATTTTCAGGCTACGTGAAGTAGTGGTAGCAAATCCTAGTGTGAAGCAGATATATGGTGGTAATTGTGTGATGAACGTATTTATTTGTTCTATCTGAGTATTAAATATTGATGTATGTACTATGTGATCATATTAACTGTTTAAATTCCATAATACAAGTTAGCTAAATTGGTAATAAATTGGCCGTTTGTGAAATTGTATCCTCGCATTTATTTATTTTTATGCAGTATTCTTATTGTTTTAAATTGGTTTTGTTTCTATTTCTGTTTTAAATTCAACGTTGAATATTTTGTATAGTTTTTGCTAATTAGAATGTATGCCATTAAACTAATCTTTAAATAAACTTTATCTACAAAATCGATCATCATTATCATTTTTTATAATCTAGTTCGTAATTTACGTAGTTTATATAACATTACTCCAACGTCTGCTGAGAAACGGATACCCGCCTTTGTGACCACAATCTTTCATGAGCGTTCCATTATCTTAACAAATTGCCCGACAGAAACTTGTAACATTGTTAAGTGTCCCGCTGTAACACAACAGGATGTAACATAAACTTTATCTTCAAACTTGTTTGTCTTAGCAGCAACCTCAGTTTTACTTTATATTTATTTTACGTTTTCATTAGGAGAATAAACTTTTAGATAAATATCAATGGTTCTTTTATCTTTTCGTTGGTTTAAAAACTTCTCATCTGCGATGTCGAATGTGTAGAACTTTTTAGAACATTGTAAACTCTGAAGTTAGTGATACCTTCAATATATATAACGCAAATACAGTTCATTTCAGGTTCAATAGCTTCAAAACTATTGAACGGCATAGGACTATGGCCATTTTTAGTGTAATTTTCGTAGACGGTTCTAGACTACTTATTTTTGGAGTCGATTTTTTTTAATGTGAAAACTTCTTTAGCCGCCTTGAGAAATTTTTTGGGGTGAATAAAAATCATGGAATTCGCGTCATCGTCACGACACGCTTCCCATGAGCTATATGAATCTGTGTATATATATACCTCCGTGCTTTATTAGTATACATTATTTATAATATTTCTATTTACAAATCAAGAAATTTAAATAATTCACAGTATAAGTAATTTAATAATTCAAAACAGAACACAGTTATTCTATTGTCTTGCGTTTTCACTTCTGTCAGCAATGCTTATGACTGCCTCGATTTTATATTAAACAAAGCGGATCTCAAATAATCAAAATATATTAGTAGACATTTAGATAATTTATTGAAACTTAGCATATCGTGATGGAGAAATGTATGTCTTATCTGGTTTCGTTGTCGATTTTCGATTGTATTTTAATTATGATATTATTACCTAAGCTTACAATAGTTTTACCGCTTTTTAATTGACTTCTGATATACGTTGTCATTTTTAATTAAAACACGTTGATAATTACATATGTACTATGTAGGCAGCCAGCTACTTAAAAGTCGGTTTGACCAACAAAGAAAACATATTTCTGTATGTAAGCATTATTTAATCTATGGAAGCTGTAACCATTGTATATTAATTTATGAATTGATTTTTGTATAATGACAACACGGTGTCGGTGGTAAGACATGAGACGAGTTTGAATATCTAATTTCTTTTTTAAAAATATTATTTATGGTCGAAAGTGGCTTATGTTTTTTTTTCCTTTTTGATTAATTCAAAAACATGGAGCTGTAATAGTGGTTGTTAAGACTAGTTGTATATAGACATGAGAAATAAATCTGTTACTATTTTCAAAATCCTGCAGTTTCACTGAGTTGAATCTTTCATGTATTACTTTTATATTTATAGACATTTATGAAAACGTAACTCGCCATTTTATAGGAAATCATCCCTTATAACTCTTATAAGGGTGGAGTAATAGTTGAGAATTAATTTTCTTTTATAGTTGTGTTGTTTTTTTTATGCTAAAGATAAAACTAGGAGGTGCCTGCGATCTAATTCATGAATTCTGTTTATCGTCTGGATTAAAAGTGCATTTACTGTTTTCCCAAGTTCAAATGCCAAATTTAAATTTCATATCATATTTATCTCATAAATAATTATTTAAATAATACGTATCTATATTCTAACTAATATTATAAAAGCGAGTGTAAGTTGCTTTGGTTTTTATGATTTCACGCTGTTAGTTACAGTTTAACCGATTACAATGAAATTTTCCATAAACTTTATCAAGGGCACAGCGAAGAATATCGCGAAGAAAAAGTAATATTCGTGTCGGAGAGAAAAAATTATTTTACTACATAAATACAAACAAAACCACCTGCAAAAGTCAGTATTACATTAGTTAGGATTTTGGAATTTTGCTTTTTACTTAGCCGAATGTTGGAGACTATCGATGTCTCATGTGCTTACGTAAATGATATATTTTAAACTATGTAAAAGTTATAAAACTGTTATATCGAAAGCTATATCTTACAAATGTCATGACCAAGCACGTATGCAGAGGGGGGGATAGTTGGGATTTATCCCCCCCGAAAAGTGACGTTACATAAAATATCATAACCACTGTGAAGTACAAGTTCACAAGGTTGTTTAAATGTTTGTCCCCCCCCCCCCTCCCCTCCGAACCAAAAGTTTCGATACGTGCCTGGTCATGACAGTAAATACGTACATATGTGTTTTATTTCGTTTACTCCTAATCAATTAAATACTTAAAAAAAGATTATAATATCTTATTCGACAAGTCGGACACTCAACCGTTTGTTAAGAGAATATAAGAGTATATAGAATGAACCTTCAAAAGAATATAGAACAAATAGGATACTGTCCATTCTCTACCATAACTCAATATCGTTAACTTATTTGACAATTGCCAGAAGTTCTACAAGGCATGTTGTTTTATACATTTTTCACCGAACAATTATATTTGAAACAACTATTATACGATATTCGGTTTTCCTACATCCTTACTAATAATATAAATGCGAAAGTTAATTTATTTGTTTGTTAAGCTTTCACACCTTAACTACTCAACTAATTATCATGATTTTTTTTGATTGAAGAAGGCGTTACTTTGCGGAAATCCATAATTAAATATTATGGTAGACGCTATTTTGCACGTCCGCCTGAAATTAATTGAATACCGCTACATGTAACTGCAACAAAAAAAGCGAATCAATTAATCAATATGTATATGTACATATTGATTATACAATACATAATCAATATAAATGGAATAATTGTCACATTAATTATACAATATATAATTAATATAAATATATCAATAAATTAATTAAAAATACGTTGTATCGGATCGATCGGATCGGAAGAGTCAACGTCGATGTGATGATGCTCCGTGACGGAGCAAAACACGTGTTATCGATTGTCGTGGTCACACGTCAATCTGCAGCATATTTTTTAATTAACTTATTAATAATTAGTATATTTGTAATAATTATGTATTGTATAATTATTGTGCTAAATATTATATTTATACTGATTATGTATTGTATAATTAATATTTATATATATGTATAGATTAATTGATTCGTTTTTTGTTGCAGTTAGACGTAGTAGTGTTCAACCAATTCCAGGCGGAAGTGCAAATTAGCGTCCAGTATAATATTAAATTATCATGAAATATTCCACATACGTTGTCACGAGTATAAAAAAGACATAGGGTTCCTTGCATGCAAGAAAATGTAGTGTTCCAAAGTGTAGTCAAGAAAGGCTAAACGGTAAATGCCTTTGTTAACCAGGTAACATACCGTGCGGCTCCTTCATATGGTCTGCTCTCTGCGGAACAGTGGCACTCTCTTTACACGGAACTTATTTAAGAACAGCTGACACCCATATTTTCGTCTATATAAATTATTATCTTAGCAGCATATCTCATGTTCAAAGGAAAAAATATAACTTTGCCCACACAGTTTGCCCCACTCATGCACAGCAAAATAAACACACATCGTTGAATGAGTAGTGGTTATAAAAATCATAGTATTTTATAACATTAAAAATATTAAATAAAGATATCGTGATAATCTTTATTTTATATAAAAACATGGTTTCTAAGAAACAAAAGTAAAAAAAAATTAAATCTATATATAAAATACATAAGAAGACTATTAAACTGCGTGTAAACGTGTAGTAATTCGAAATTTAAAAAAAATAACGCAAGAAAGACCGCGGCACACGGTCATATAATTTCTCTGTTTACTCAGATAAAGATAAATACGTCCTGTATTTATTAAATTCTATATCATTCATTTACATACGCACAATTCGTTTAACCTCTTTGGTTCATTTCCTAAAACTTTATTTTCACACGTCATTAAAACACTATTATAACGCAAATTTTTCAACGTATATGTGGCGAACTGATGTATAGACAATACGACATTGCATATCATCGCATCTATGGTAGGAACATAGACGATACTTCATCTGTTTTTACATGAGACTTACAAAGTATAACCTCAGAGAAACTAGTTTTGACCTCTCCAATCAGTCTGCTGTCGTAAGCGGACCCTCATCAAGCTGGCCACATGAGCTGTGACGTCCCTCACATTTCTCAAACCACTTACTAATTAACTGCTTGCCAACCGTTGATGGCATCCTTTATCCTAGTGTATTTAATGGTTCTGTACCCGATATATTGTGTAATAAGTCATGACACTTTATAACTATAATGATTTGTAACAGAACTTCAGGGCCAACTAATGACCATCCTGTTCATATTCACTTAGGCACGTCACGATTTGAGATTGTGTTTTCATTCAATTGTGTAACGTAGTTCATGGTATTTGCAGTCCAGTGTAACCTGTGACCAGAGAATCGGGAAAATGATGCAATGGAATTGAGGCCGGAATTTAGACCAATTCTAAAATAAGATTTGGCATTTCTTTGCCCTTAACTTTTTAAGCATGACGGACATAATTTATACTGGTATTGTAAAGCTGAAGAGCTTGTTTGCTTGAACGCGCAAATCTCATGAACCACTGGTCCGATTTAAAAGAGTCTTTCAGCTTTAGATAGCTCATTTATCGATTTTAGCGGCTATATATCATTATATTAAGACCAATAGGAGCGGAGTATCAATGAAGAATGTTGCAAATTCGGTTAGCAATATGGCAAGTTAGCCCAAAGTAACTATTTCACGCGGACGACGTCGCGAATAGAAGCTACTTATTAATAAATGTGTTCATGAAAACTACCTAAAATATAGATACAATTATAGAAAATATTACTTAAATCAGTAATTAAAGTGACGTATAATGTATTCACGCAGTTCTATTGTAAGCTCTGTTTATTGGTGTGTATTTTTTTTATTTATTTTTTTTCTTCTAAATTTATATTTGTTTTGTTTAATCCTAAATTTGTGGTTACAGTAGTTATATCTCTTTAGTATGACCATCCGCGACGTGTTACGTGTGTCTGTGTTATTTGTTTGTTCGTTTCAAATTTTGTGTTAACATTAACGTCCGTTTATCATCATATATAGGCTCCCATCGAAAATCAGCGCTGCAGTACTACTTACTGTATTGCAGATTTTTACTGAATGGGTTCGCCAATTATTGGACATCTATTTTTCATTTTAAAATGTATTTTTTTTCTGTCTAATTAGTTTGTGTAATTTAATTTAATTGTATGGTTGTTCCAACAATAAAGTATTTTTTTCTTTCTTTCTTTCATTACTCGTTTCCTCTGGCCCGTAAACGCATCAGAATCGGTGGCTATCTATGGCTTTACTTTCCAAACGAATCCAATTCGAGTTACAGTGACGTCGAGCGTGACGTAAAGACACATTGAAGACGAGCGAGGTTCGAACCCTTCCGAATGAACCGGAACTTTCTTTCGGTGAAGGAAAACATCGGGATGAAATCATAGCAGGGCTTTTTCTAAGTCTCGATACCATCCTGAAGTTGAAAGTCTGTCGATAAACGCCTATGCGTGCGTGTCTTCCGATAGCTGTACTTAAGTACCTTCTAGGTTTACTGTGTTTACCAATATGGACCATATTGTTATTTCACATATTTATTAAATGCCAAAACCTATAAAATATTAATGAAAAATCAATAAATGCGGTGTAAATTTAGCAATGTATCGTTTTTTATTTAAAACAAATTATATACATAAATGTAATAATATCAATAAAACACATAATGAAGGCTTGCACCGAGACTTTAAACCAGATTTAGAATGTATATATTTTGACAAATTACGCTGAACTGAAGGTTAAAACAAGATTGCACATTAAGGCCCTAAGAGTACGAGAGACCGAAGAAAAAAATTAGTCTAAATAAAAATAAATGGTGTTAACGAAAAGTTAATTGAAATATTTGATATTTCTATACTATCCAATATCACTGCAATATTTCTGTTTTGATTTCTTCTATAAGTTAATTCGAACGGGAAGGCTTTTGAAATTACTAATGTTATCAGGTTATAATCACTGCACGGTTATCTTGCAAACAAATTTGACACATGAAAGCAAGAAAAAACTACATATTAGCATAAATTAATTATATAATTCTTCATAATGATTCCTAAATTAGTAGTCACTTTTGCATGAGGACATAGAGGAATACAAAATTATAATTTCAACTATTTTACGTAGGAATAATCAATACGAACTGCGTGTAGCTCTTTATTTTTTTATAGGGTTGTTCGGTCAGAATACGATAGCAATAGAATTCTCTTAAAATGTATTCTTTACATGTTTTAACGCGTTCCTTGTGAGGTCAGAATAAGTTTACAATTGAGTTATCACCTATATATACAATAACAATGTACATCTAACGTGTCTGTACTTTTTAAATTTTTGTGACAAAAATTGTTGCAGGTATCTTGAAATAAGTTTAAAAATACATTTCAGTCATTTTTAGAAATGTCTGCGTGTCTGTCTGTTAGCATCACTGCTAAAGTACTACGTTCACGATAAAACATCAACAAGAAAATCATAAAGCATATCCTGGAGTAACATTTAGTTTTAGTTGCATTAAAATCGGTTCAAGTTATTGTAATTTTAGTGATGGCATGACTTAAGTACGAGAGAAAAGTACATAAGTAAATGGACTTAATACATTCAGATGATTTTATTAGTCACCGATTTTTTACATTACGTTTCACACGGACGGAGTTACGGGCACAGCTATTAGCTAATATATTCCACTTCTAGCGCTGTATTTACGCATTCTAGCTATCTGTACAGCGTTACTTTGCCTTCTGCTGTGTAAAGTATGATGCGAATGAGACGATCGTTCAGATCTTGGTGTCGGCGCCGGGTCGAGTCTATTCTCATCCATGATAGATGGTACATCCTCCTCTTTCTTATTTTCTTCTCTACTGCTTGATCCACTTCTAGTAGATTCTGGATGACGGACCGGCTTTGTATCACCACTAAAACTGAAGATAAACTTCAACTCCGCGGTTATTTCTTCTCTGAACGATAGCTGAAAACATTTTAAAACAAAGATTTAATATACCCATAGCTGGAAAGCTTATGTTAAGCCTAAATAGTACTTAAAAAATAAAACAATTAAAAAAAACTTTCATGTAGAAATACTTTAAATAGTAACACAAGTATTTATATTTTGCTTATTACCTACATGACTAATATTAGGTCTTTACCTATGAAATTGCCGTTTTGTGTGAAAAAATTTAAACGAATTTTTTTCATGTATTTTTTATTTGTATTAATCGAAGTAATCACCCATGCAATCAATGCATCTTTGCCAACGCAGTGGCAGTTTATTGATGCCCTTCTTAAAGAATTCAGCTGGACGGGAGGCAACAAATTCTTCAAAGGCATTTTGTACTGCCTCTCGGGTATTGAATTTTTTTCCCACCAAGGTGTTATCCAAATTCTGGAAAAAGTAGTAGTCTGTAGGCGCAAGGTCTGGTGAGTAGGGCGGATGACAGAGAACTTCCAACCCCAGTTCTTGCAACTTAGAGACCGTCTGCTGTGTAGTATGAGGTCGCGCGTTGTCCTGCAGGAGCAGCGAAGTCGAGCGATTGACCAATGCTGGTTGGAGATGTGCCAGCTTCTCCATCATTGTGTTCAGTTCTTCACAGTACACATCTGCAGTAATGCTCACCCCGTTTGGTAAGAAGCTGTGATGAATCACACCGGCGCTAGACCACCAAACAGTGACCATCACTTTTCTAGGGGTAAGTTTTCGTTTAGGGCATTGTTTAGGTGCTGAACCAGGATCCAACCAACTTGCTGAGCGCTTGCAGTTATCAAACAGAATCCATTTTTCATCGCAGGTAACAATGCGGTTCAAAATTCCTTCATTTGTGTGTCTGTTGAGCAGTGCAAGGCACATCTCGACGCGTACTTCGCGCTGGCGATCATTAAGTTCGTGGGGCACCCATTTGTCAAGCTTTTTTACCTTGCCAATTTGACGCAAATGAACCAATATTGTTTTGACGCTAACTTCGAAAGCTGCTGCTAATTCAGCCGTAGATGGTGTATCATCAGCTTCCGCAATCGCCTTTAATTCGTCATTGTCGACCAAAGTCTTCGAACGATCGCGAGGTTCATTTTTCAAGTCGAAATTCCCAGAACGGAAGCGAGCAAACCAATAACAGGTGGTGCGTTGGTTTGTAGTGTTAGCTCCGTAAACGTCGTTGATGTTGCGTGCTGCTTGTGCCGCGTTTTGGAAAAAGAATTCCATGTTTTTAAAATTAAATTAATTTGAAATTAGAATTCTTAGCCAAACAAAAATTATTTTCATTTGAAATGGCCAGTACTGCAGAACGGCAATTTCATAGGTAAAGACCTATACATAGGTATATATAGGTACCTTCTATAAATCATCTATACTAATATTATAAAGAGGTAAAGTTTGTGAGCTTCTGATGTTGTAGGGGGTAACATCTGGACCTACTAAACCGATATTGAAAATTCTTCTACCGATAGAAAGCCACGTTAATTGGGAGTGTCACAGACTATATATTAATCCGAAAAATGAAAACACTTTTTCGTGGTAGTCGGATTTGCAAAGTAAGTCGGAGAAAAAACGGTCGAACGAAAACGTTTCTTATGACCGCTGCCTTAACGATGAGAGATATATGATTGAGTTCCAGAGAAAAGTTGTAGAGCTTGATAATGCCTACAAAAAAGTCGTTGCATTCGTCTAGCTTTTATATTTAAGTCACAGAAAGTAGTCTTTTATAAATGTTTACCGCCCAACGAAGTGGGCACGGGTCGGCTAGTAAGTTAATAAAATCTTAGCTGAATGATAACTTACCGATTATCTTAGAGTTTGACGTTTGCAACCACTATATATTTTGATGTTAATGCGGTAAGAGAATGGATCACATTGGTTCATGCATTTTTGATAACAGGAAACAGACCAATTAAATTTATTCGTTCTTGGGCACACTGCATATTTACAATAGGTGAAAACATTTTTGTTATTTAAACGAAAATCTCAAAAATATAAAACATATAATAAAACTCTCAGAATCTTATATACAATTACAGTAAAATCATATAAAAAGGTAAATAAACTAAGTTTAAGTGTAATAATAATTAATAAGCTACTTTATTACCACAAACAAATTTAATCTCAGTTAAATATTTAAATCTCTCATGGTTATTGTATACTTGACAAATGATATTAGCTGAAATATTTATTTTATGCACTAAGTAAAACATTGGTCTACAATGATTTCAATAACAAAAGTTCGTAATATTTACATTAAGCAGCGCATTACAAGCTATACCTTCTTTTTGTGACACATGAACCAGACGTCAAACAGCATCTCTAGAAAAGCACAAATAACAGCCATTGCAGAACCCACAGCAAGAACAATGAACACTCCGCCAACGTTTGCTAGCACCAGAGGCTGTGCATCTCCGCTACTTGCGTCATCGTCCTGAATTATTATAATTCAATATAATTTTATTCGGCTACAGTCTCTCCACAGGTTAGCGGGCAATATAATCTAAGATGACAAATTACACCCTCATTTTAGAATGAGGACTGGATTCTAAGGCTTTTGAGGCAGGTTTTGTGATAAAAATCAAAATTGATAACACCAATCAGGCGAATAATGAGCTACCATATACAAGGAAATAACAAATTAACGAAATAAGAAAATGTATATTAAACACTATCGTTTTGTTTATAGGGCTTACTTCTATTTATTCTCATTCGAGTTTGAGTGACAATTTAACAGCAAGGTTTTTATAGCATCTTTTGAGTAGTTTATTATCACACTAATTAACAAATGTATATTTCAATATTATTTTCAGTTATATCTGCAAACTACTATTTTCTTCCATTTATTCTCTACATATGCCCAAAGTAACACTTAGGTTAGAGACACAGTAAGAAGATAAACCTCTAGGAAATACTACAACTATTTCCAGTTCGATGATAGTGTATAATAACTATGAATTTGAAATGAGTTACCATAATATTATTGAAATCCATATAGTTTTATATATTGCCAGTAACATACCGTACAAACGCCACCTCCCCTTTTCTCTCTCCACCATTTATCTTTCATTCTTGTTAGTTTGCCTTGTTCTTGTAACTGTAAAATGGATTCACTCATTGGTTGACGGTAATGTGAATCTGCAACGAATTGACGATACCAGGTGAATGTTTAAAGGGTGACACCGTTCAATCGTGTGGTAATTCATAGTCACATTTAACTTATAAAATAATAATATTAAAACAAATACTAATAAACAACAAAGAGAACCTTAGTAAAAGTTGGTTCTAAAACGTTTTAAAGTATGGGAATGATACATTTAAACGTAAAAAAATCACACCTAGGTTCGTTTAGTGATCAAAATTTAAGAGACGCTTTTCAAGATTAATATTTTCGTAACTGCTTATTGACGGAATGCCACACGGTCGAACAAAGAGAAGCGGGGCGCGGGCCGGAGTGCGCGGCACGGCGTGATTCGCCACTTCCGTATTTAATACACCAGTTTATTTTTGCGTAAATCATCTAATGTTGAGTGTCTACCAGTTTTGCGTTTCTCGAGATAAGTAGGTATAATATTAAGCACCTATTTTTAAATTGATTTCGAACGAGAAGCAAGTAATGAGTAATCTGTGAGAATATTGCAACTCTTTAACCAGTCATGCTGTATATTAAGGTTAATAATTATAAAGTTTTGTGCAATGTTAATACATAATACGAACTTTTTTTCATAGCGATGCCATATCCTTTGCTGTCTAATAGTCCACCGACTTGCGATACATCACAATTCCTTTCAACCATGTATTCAATCGATGTCGATTCCATGAGAAATGCATAGTTCTCGTCTTCTGATTTTACTCTACATTACCAAAATTATTGAATAACTCAAAATAAGTATTAAATAAAGAAGGTCTACAAATAAAATATATACATTTCATAATATACCTTGCAAGGCCTTCGTCATTAGTCGCAGTCTGGTACTCAGGATGGTCTTCCATATACTGGTACATTTTCTGATAAACCAAGTTATCTGATTCCTAAATAAATTATCCGAAACTATATAATTATACAAATGAAAAAAATAAACAAAACATTTGCTATGAAAATAGTTTGCACCTTAAAAAAACTGAACGTAGCGCCTCCCTTTTTAGCTCCATATGTAACACCATACGGATTATTAGCCAAATCTTGTACACTTTTTATAGCATAAAATTTCGATTCAACCGTAAGAAAAGCAGCAAGATTAGCTGTATAAGAAGATACCATAATCAAAGTAAAGAACCACCACATACTACCAGCCATACGTGTCGATACAGCACTGCAATCAATGAATCTATTAGATACGATGGAGTTATTATGTATCGAATATTTATAAACAATTAAAATATAAAATTAATACATAGGTGCAATTTCGGATCCTTGTGTCAGTACGCTTCCAAGTGTAAACCAAAATGAGTTTGCTAATGTAAATTGATTATCTAATGTTTCAGGTTCTTCAATACATGGATAGGGATTTTGCCATTCTTCTGGTGCCAATCTTCCCAAAACAAATAATAATACTGAGACACCGACATATGCTCCCGCTAACCAGCTCCAAACCTAAAGAAACCATGGCATAAATGAATTTCCTCTATCAAAAATAAACCATCAGATTATAATAATACTAGCCTCTGCACGCGACTTCGTTCGCGTGGAATAGTTACTTTGGGCTAATGCTCAAGCTCAGCTCAAGCTGTCTCAAGAGGTAAAAAAAACCCCGATTTTGAAATATTTTTCATTGGTGCTCCGCCCCTATTAGTCTTAGCGTGATGATATATGACCTATAACCTTCCTCGATAAATGAGCTATATAGCACTGAAAGAATTTTTCAAATCAGACCAGTAGTTCCTGAGATTACCTCCTACAACATCACAAACTCACAACGTCACAAACTCACAAACTTTACCTTTTTATAATATTAGTATAGATACTAGCGGACCGGGCGGACGTTGTCCTGCCTTGATAATAAAAAAAATCCTAAAAGTCAACTGCAGCGCCACCTACCGAGTCCAATTGTCAATCTAAACCATTCTCGAATCTCCACGAACACACACAAAAAATTTCATCAAAATCGGTCAAGTCGTTTAGGAGGAGTTCAGTCACATACACACGCACACAAGAAATATATATATTAAGATAGATAAAATTGTTTACGTAATATACATACCCCAGAAGAAAACGGTGATATAAAAGAGAACAAATCTGGTGGTTCCTTTGATGGTTTTTTATATAATATTGTTATACCCAAATTCATAAAAGGACTCGTAAAATCAACAGCTTTCTGTCGTGCTGCTGTTATTGTTAAATCTGTTATAGCAAAATCTACTCTCTGTAAGTGAAAATATAACATTTAATAAAATAAAAAAAAAATAATATTAATTGACACGAGTAACTGAAGTGCAAAAACTTTGAGAAAATCGTCTAAAGATATTTACTCCGTCCATGATTTTTTCCATCATGCCGCTCCATTTCTTAGTTTTTGAATTATAAGAACCATACACGCCATCAGCTTGTATCTCGAATGTATAATTGAACTCATTCATTTTCGCCAGTTCTTCTATTAATTCGATACCGAAACCTTCGTAGCGGTCATTTCCTTCAAGCTTTTTGGTTGATTCCTTTAGCATTCCATAAGGAGCACTCTGTACAAATTAGAATAATGTTTCGGTTAATCGATATTTAAATTATTTTTCATAAAGTTGACTAAACTTTTACCCACCAAAGCCGTGAGAATAATAAAATGTTTGCCTTTCATGGATTCTGATCCTTCTTGTTCCACCGGTGGTATCACGACTCTTGTTTCTGTAAAACCATCCTCAAAATCCCATGTGCCAACCTGTTTCGGATTTCAATTAACAATTATTATTTACTTCTTAAATAAAGATTTAAGAGCAAACGTTTTATTAATCAGTCTTATACTGAACTTTCTACCTTTTCAAACCCATGAGCCATTAGTTCCAATACATCAACTTGAAAGTCATAGCGCAGACCGTCATCATCAAATTTGATTAAACCAGTTAATCCATCAACTTCAATCTGTAAATGCCCTAAATCATTTATATTTTCTTATTCCCATAAATTCCTAATCACTAGTTCAAAAGTTGGTTGTTTTACGAATTAAATTTACTAAAGAAAGCGCCAAAATCGAACTGATTTGATTTAGTCAATGTTGTTTACGTAGGCCTAATAAATTCACGAGTTACATTAAAACTACTAAAATTATAATCACTACATATTATAAAATAAAGTCCTCTGCCATGTCTGTCTGTCTGTTCGCGATAAACGCAAAAACAACTGAACGGATTTTCATACGGTTCAGGAGGAAGGTTTAGATATATAATTTGTCAAGTTTTTTTATTATCAGGGCAGGACAACGTAAAGATATATTACATACATTACATTATATTATATAATAAGATATATTACTTTGTATTATTAAAAGAAATTCCAGATCTCATTAGAATGCATAAATAATCAGTACATGAAACATTAGAATTACAATAAAAGCAGTACACGTGAGGATTACTCACAGTTCTTATGTAATTTACAAGACTAGATCCAAATTCCCAGCCTTCATCTTCTTTGCAAGTCACATTACCACCTTCCTCAAGATCCATGGCGTTTAGTGCCGATGTGTATAAAATAACAGCGTCGTAAAGTAAAGCCAGATCGAAAGTCAAAGCGTTATCTGTGATTGCGTTCTCTATACGACCCTCGGACAATTCGACTACTTTCTCATTTACAGATTTAACGAACGTTTGAATAGATTCTAAACTGGGGTCGAAAAATCGTATACCTGTGATTAATTTAAAGTCCATATTTATGATCACATTTGTAGATTGTTTAATGTAATAAAAATTTTAAGACGGTTGTCACCAGTAAATAAAGTGATTTATGCGGAAGGTTTAGGTTATAATTTGTAAAGGTTTTTCTATTATCAGCCCGCCAGAATAGAATAAATTTAGAAAGAAATACTAAATCAAAAGAGATATTATAATATGAATTGTTATTATTTGATTTTTATGTGCAAAGAAGTAACGAAAAAGGGATTGCTAATTATCTACAACAACTCACATCTCAGTGTATGTTCCTAGTAAATCAGCCGGAAACGGAATAAAAATTCACTTACGTTTTCACGCCTTAACTAATCAACCAGAAAATAGTACGAGAAAAAGGTAAAGTTTAAATGAACACGAGCGAAGCCACGAGTAATAGCTAGTACATATAATATTAGCAATCACCTGTTATATTAGAGCCCCCGTGTTTGTAAGGTTCGATATCAATTGTTTGGAAATCGGGTGTCATAACAAGGTAGTTATGTTCATCTGACATGATGCCGACTTGTTGTGCTTGTTCCAAGAGTTGAGGTAAAATTTCCACGTTGCACTCGATTAAATAATTGACAGAACCAGAACTTTTTACCGTTTTTAATTGTGGTCTTAAATAATAAAAATAAACATTCTCTTATTCTCATTATCTTGGTAACTTGGTAACTACTTAACATATATATTCCATATATATATACTTATATATTCCAGTTAACTTATTTCACTTGAATATATTACTTTTTCTTTTTAAGTTTTTGTTACAATATTTGTACCTGTAGTCATCTCCATCGGGTAATTGAACAACGTTAATCAATATCTTTTTCCCAGCGTCTAAGTCTTGCATTGTTAGTATATTATCCAAAAATGGTAAAAGTTCAGCGCCTTCATAAATTATTGTGAACTCCTTCCAATCTTTCACTTCTATAATATCGGTGAAAACCTGAGTAAATGTTAGAACTTTGTTGAAAATACTTTTATTCGCAAGTATTTCTACCTGAAATTAATTAACTTAAAACATTACCTGGGAATATGTAATGTGATTGGGGTATAGATTCACGGCTGACCAATTACGGTTTTGCGTTTCTATTGGCTGAGTTATTATTTGAGGTATTTCAAGAAAATCAGCTATAGTTTGTAAATGCTGTAATGGATCTTTTTTTGTTGGCCCAAATACTCCCAAAACATTTTTCTGAAATAAATTTATCTCTGCATAACTTAAAGTAACAATTATGTTTATTTTTATCAACAATATTGAAATAAATAAATACCTCCAGTAATGAGCAAATGGCGTTTTCCGCTTCTAATATATCTCCAGGAGATGTTCTAACTATATTTCCGATAAATGGATTATCTTCACCTTCCGAAGCCACTGTGAGCGCTACATCGAAAGCGGCTTCTAATAAAAAGGACCCATCGTCCAATATTGCACCTGAAATAAACACAGAATTAATATCTACAATTTAATATTAAAATCTTCATCTACTTTTATAATTCAGATATCATTACATATTATAAAACAAAGTCCTCTGCCACATCTGTCTGTCTGTTCGCGATAAACTCAAAAACAACTGAACGGACTTCCATGCGGTTTTCACCAGTAGATAAAGTGATTCAAGGGGAAGATTTAGGTATATAATTTGTCAAGTTTTTTTTTATTATAAGGGCGGGACAACGTCCGCCGGGCCCGCTAGTTAATTATAAAAATGATTTTATATACATATAAAAGCTGTAGAGACCAAAAGTTAAGAATGTTGTTGATTTATAGAAGCAACATTGTTTGGTTGTTGGCACACATCTAACCAAAAAATTCTCAACGTAAGTTTTTCCTTAAATCATAAAATCCTCAGAACTGTTACAAGTTTATTGTAGGTATAATAATAGACAGGCGATTAACCCGAAATTAATGAAAATTCCATTTTTCATTTATGAATTTTTGACAATAACTAAAATACTTACCAATATTTCGATCACTATGTACATTCACGACACAATAAACAAGTAAAATGTATTTATGAATTAAAATTAAATTAATCATTATAGATGTAAGTCCAATAAGGTATTTTTCGGGTAATATATCGTTCACAGTTAACTTGAGAACTAAATTGATTTCACAGAGCTGTGACTGTAATTGTGAGTCGCCCTAAATACTTTTTCTTGTTCCCAATCTAATCGAAGTGTTATTCGTTCTAATAACTAAGTACTAATCTATATTTAGAATCTAGGCGCTGCATTGTAATTCATATGCGTTAGACTGTACCGTGTATTTAATTATGTCAGACAAATAATAGTTATGAATATATGTTCTATGATAAGTATTTTACATTATGATTTTAATTTTCACAGTCCTCTTCAAATTTTGAATCTCAAAATTAATACACAAATTTTCAAGGTGCCTCAAGAAATTTACTAAGGATCAGTCACTTTTCAGGATACAGGTCCAAGAAAGAATATGTAGAAAAATCCTGAACGGATTTCTCATGATTATGGACACTCTCGTGAATTTTGCCTCTCTCGAAATAATTTAGGCATGGTATAATTTTTATGTTCACAGTACAGGGTAAGAAGTTATTCAAAATAAATTTTAATATTTTTCAAACAATTTTTTTATTGTACATAATTGAAGGTCTAGACATAAAAAGACATCTAGATTTTTTTACAATAAATCAAGGTGCATAGCATATACAACAAAGCATTATACTTCACAGACGTCATCTATACTTTTTAGTATGTACTACAAGAACTAGAAATAAGCTTATTGTATAGTAGGTTAACGCAGAAGGAATGTACACAGTGTCGACTAGATGTCGCTACAATATAAAAATAGAATATATTTTATAATTATTCTTTAGAATATTTAAATGCAATTCCATATTTCAATAATGGTAAATTATAGTACTATTTCTACAAATTCATAATAAGTTTCTAATTAATTATAATAAATACGACCAATTATCCGCAATAGGAATTATATTAAAAGTAATTCACTTCGTGTTGCACCTACATTTTTGTCTTAGAATTAATGACCAAAAAGCAATATTATGGAAAAAATACATAGTAGGTGTGGGTGGTAGAACCATGCTGAAGCTATTACTGGTTTCAGCATGAATGGGTCGGTTCGCCCGGGGTACTACCACTCGACCTACAGAACACCGACGTGAAGTAGCAGTGCTTGCATTGTTGCGTTTAGTTCGGTCAGTGAGAGCGCCGGAGACCCACCTCTCCACCCCCTCCTCTCACCCATCCCCTCTCCTCTCCCCCTCCCACTTTCCCTTCCCCCAAACACAGGCTGGCAATGCACTTGCGACTCCTCTGGTGTTGAACAGACAGACAGACAGACGCGGTAGGGGACTTTGTTTTATACTATGTAATGATATAACAATAAAATTATATTGGAAACCAAAAAAAGATAAAATAAAATATATACTTGGTGACTTTTCCTTCGCCTGCATATTAGTGTTCAATGCTTCGCGATATACTTTCGATCCAAGATTTTGCATGCTCTTTAATTATAAGAATGTGATGAAAAACAATAAATATTTTAATAAGCTGCTTCTTTCATTTAATTCAATTTCATAAGTTTGAATGGAATTTATATCCCATATATGAGAATTATGTGATACACAGCAGATAAGGCCGTGTGTGGAGTATTGCTGCCATCTTTGGGACGAGTCTGCCACATACCGATTGCCCGTGCTAGAACTTCAACGATCACAGAGCTCGAAGACTCATAATAACAGCCAAACTGAAAACATTAGAACATCGGCATAGGGTCGCATCTCTTGTGGTATTTTATCGACTACACTTTGGAGAATGTGCACAAGATCTGCACCAACTAGTTGCGCAGTGCATTATAAAAAAAAATACAGACCACGATATGATATAATTTCAATATTCCAATAATTGGATAACTCTTCTTACCCTTATGGTAAGTGGCGCAGAAGCATATATAAAAACCGTAAGCCGGCCTCTTGGAAACTATGCTTCCAACTGCGCGAGAAGACGAGACGCATCTGTATATTCCTGTTTCACGATCCCTTAGACAATTTATTTATACTTGTTTTCAACTCTCAGCAGTCACAGCTAATGCGTAATTCGCTTAGCAATTTTAAAATCAAACAGTTATAACTCTATTGTGTATACATTCATGTTAAATAAAAGACGTAACGTGGATTACCCGAGGATATGCCTCTTAATTTCATAAAGTTAATTTACATGAGTACAACTTTTATTGTTGAGACAAAAAATAAGGCCAACCAGAGAGTCAGAACACACGCCGATACCCATTTACATATAAATGTCCGCGGGTTGAGCGGCGTTTGGGCCCCAATATGTCAGATGTTTAGCATAAATTTTTGCTGAAATAAAACAGACGGTCTCGCTCAAAGTATGAAGAACGTGAAATATTGTATGTTGCCTTTTGCCTGTAACATCGGGTCCTACGAACCCAAATATGAAGAGACGTTTTTTGCAGGCCGACATAACAGTTACTGCTGACAATTAGGTTCTTGAAGTTTGGATTGTTGCAGATATGTTTATAAAGCCTATATCCTACTATAAAAAAAAAAACCCATAAAGTCATATGCTTTGTTGCCATAATCATTTAATTACTTTTACATTTAATTACATTTAACTGAATACTTATAAAATAATTGTAATCCAGTAATAATCATTACAACTTACTATGCAGCAGTTTAAGGTACTTAGGAGTTACAATACGATCATTAATGTACAGTGTTTGAAAGTCGGCCGCTGTGTTCACTTCCCCGAACTTCCGGAGAACCAATCCCAGTGGTTTGTAAGATGAGGGTATAAGGCACCAACCCTTGTGTTTAATTAATGCTGGATTGACCCGTGTTCTGACTTTTGGTTTTAAAGGTTACCTACTTTTTTAATCTATACTAATATTATAAAGAGGTAAAATTTGTGAGTTTGTGACGTTGTAGAGGGTAAAATATCTGGTTCTGCTAAACCGATTTTGAAAATTCTTTTAGCAATACAAAGCCACGTTATTTGTGAGTGTTATAAGCTATAATATATTAACCCGAAAAATGAAAAGACCTTTTTGTGGTAGTCGGAGAAAAAACACTCGAACGAAAACGTTTCTTACAAACGCTGCCTTAACTATACGAGGTATATAATTGAGTTCCAGAGAAAGTTGTAGAGCTTGATAATGCCTACAAAAAAAGTCAGCGACAGCATATGTATAACTTTTATATTTATGTCACAAAAAGTAATTTTTTTATAAATGTTTAACGCCCAACGAAGTGGGCACGGGTCAGCTATAGTTTTAATAAAACTCTTCTATGGTTTTCCAGTCACTATATCTGACCACAATCACTAGGGTAAAGGATGGCTCATGGTCAAATAGAAATGCAATTATGATAGTGTAATAAATATCAAAATTATACATATTCCATGTCTATACTTCGTGCTATCAGCTTTGAATACTTAAACTTTTATATGAAACTTATCACTTAATGAGAGTGTAGAGAAAACTGACTCTATATTAATAGATTTTTATATCATAGGAGGCAAACGAACGGGTGTGTCACCTGATGTTAAGTGATCACCGCCGTCCATAGACACTAACAACACCAGAGGAGTCGCAAGTGCGTTGCCAGCCTGTGTTTAGGGGCAAGGGGACGGGAGGGGGGGAGGCGAAGAAGAGATGGGTCTCCGGCGCTCTCAGTAACCGAAGGAAACGCAACAATACAAACACTGTTACTTCACGTCGGTTTTCTGTGGGTTGGGTGGGCGAGCCTCCCATTCATGCTGAAACCAGTAATAGCTTTAGCGTGGCTCTACCACCTACAGATAGATGGCATAAATAAAAATGATAAAAGAAAGTTTTTAATTTAATTTAAATACCAAAACAACTAATAAATGTTGTTAAGTTCAACTAATAGAGAATTATTGTAACTAAGAAAACCTTATCTAAAATTAGAGATCTACAAATTAAGGTAACACGCTCTATTAAAAGCGTCCATAAACTCCATTCATCTATCGGTAAAGCCAATTAGAGGGTGCCGTACCTTTTCATTCCATTCGCATTCATTGGTAATTCAAGGATTAGGTCGTAATTCTATTTAAAAGAAAATGGAAAATAGCTTTAAAAAGAATATTCCCATTTCTTTAATATTTAGCTGTAGATTTTAAAAGCGTAAGAAAAATTAAATAAACATTCATTTTTCATAGCTGCAAATAAGGACTTTATAGTACGCGTGTAATATACTCGCGTTTAAAATGTAGGAAAAAATAAACCACTTTGACGCGAGCAGAAGAACCTTACATAACTAATAATTTTAGTCAAAAAAAATTAGACAAGCTTCAAAGAGAGAAAAGAGAATATTGACGAATAGTTTTTGTATGTGCGATATAAAAATAATTTGCTGTAAATATTACATATTCTATCGTATCATATTCATATCGGATATTCACGCCATGTATCTAGTAAGATGGTAAATTGAAGCGCGCTCTAATCTGTAAATCAGTAGCTTTTTTTCAAACACTAGTCAATTGTAATTATTATTAACCGATTTCAAAAAGGAGGTTTATTGTAGATGGTAGAGCCACGCTGAAACTATTACTGGTTTCGGCATGAGTGAGTAAGCTCGCCCGAGGTACCCTCTTACAGAAAACCGACGTGAAGTAACAGTGCTTGCTCGGTTCGGTTAGTGAGAGTGCCGGAGGCCCACCTCTCCTCTCTCCCTCCCTTCCCCTCCCAAACACAGAGTGGAAACGCACTTGCGACTGTCCTAGTATTACTAGTGTCTATGGACGGAGCATCATCATCATCGGACTGATGCAGCAGCATCAGTGAAAACCGCTTCAAAATCCATTCAGTAGTTTTTGAGTTTATCGCGAACAGACAGACAGACAGACGCGGTAGGGGACTTTCTTTTATACTATGTAATGATTTGAAAATGTATTTTATAGGAAAGCGGATACTTTCAAACGGGCAGCAGTCCAGTAATATATAGTAATTAAGATTTTGGTAGGTATATGAAAATCCAAGAACTGGAAGGTACGTAAGTGTCACACCATAGTTATGTCCATAGATCAAGGTCAAAGACGCTATGGTGCATTTTTTTAGAGTAGATTTTTTTGAAATATGTTTTATTTATGTGGTCCAATGGCTCTGGAATTCAACCTACATAGATGTCCACATGTTATTTTTTTTTAAACTGTCTACGCTATTAGCCTAGCAGGGCCTTAACAGATGTCCACATGTTGTAGGTACGTACAGTTTTATTTTGATTTATGTACGATTCACTTTGTTTTTATAAATAAATATTTTATGTATGGTTCCTTAGATTTATTAAGCTCGAGGTGGCAGTTAAAATGAATTGTTAATGTTAACGCTTCATTTATCACTATAAAATATGTAAATTTTACGACACAACAGGGTAGGAGAACAATGTCAAGGAAGTTTCAGACGGTTATCCTTGAAGTAAAGATCTTGCGTAAACTTTTACGTAACATTTGATATAATGTCTTATGTAAGTTCACAATATATGGCCTCTATGCATATTAATTAAATCGGAGTGAGTGTGGTTTGTCTGGACTATTCTTGGAAACATCTGAACCGACTAGAACGATACGTTTACAAAGAGATATAGAGCTTTTGAGAGTTATATAAAGTACTAGCTGAGCCGTGCCCACTTCGTTGGGCGGTAGTCCGGTGAAGCTGTAAAGGCCTTACGAGGCCAATAGCGTAGAAAGTTCGAAAAAAAAACACTTCGTTGGGTGGTAAACATTTATAAAAAACTACTTCTTATGACTTAAACATAAAAGTTGGACATATGCTGTTGCTGTATTTTTTGTAGGCATTATCAAGCCGTATAACTTTTGTCTAGAACTCAATAATACATCTCTCATCGTTAAGGTAGTACTCGTAAGAAATGTTATCGTTCGACCGTTTTTTCTATTTGTATATCCGACAACCACAAAAAACTCTTTTCATTTTTCGGGTTAATATATAGCCTACGATACTTACAAATAACATGGCTTTCTATTAGTAAAAGAATTTTCAAAATCGGATTAGTAGCGATTAACACTAACACCTAACCTCCCAAACTTTACCTTTTTACAAAATTACTAGTTGCCCGTAGTCTTTACTCGTCTGAACTAAAAAAGAAAATTAAATGTTTACTGTCTAACAAGCGGCGTATCTTTACAATAATAACGTTTCTATTATTATTTATTTGATTTATTATTATTTACATAGTATAAAACAAAGTCCCCTCCCGCGTCTGTCTGTCTGTCTGTTCAGGATAAACTGAAAAACTAATGAACAGATTTTCATACGGTTTTAACCAGTGGATAAAGTGATTCATGAGGAAGGTATATAATTTGTCAAGTTTGTGTGTATGTTATAATATAGATATATAATTTGTCAAGGATTTTTTTTTATATTTAGGGCAGGACAACGTTTGCCGGGTCCTCTAGTTAATAATAAAATAATATATGTATACATGTTTGGTACATAATCAGCGTAGTATTTCAAGTGTATATATTGTTCGCATTTAAATATTACTAGCATTTATTTATATATAAACAATTATTATTTACTTAAATGTGCATGTATTATTATTTATAAGTTTTCATTTGTATCGTATTGTCGTAAGAAAATGATAAATGTTTATTCTTTATAAATATTTTTTTACCCAATATATAGGAAAGGAATACCCAATATAAAGGAATTATAAGTAAAGAAAGAAGGCATATATATACCATTGTTTGGAGCAAATAAATGACCTCATAAAAATAATATTATGTCATAAAAACAACATTTATTTTTATAGACAGAAGTGGGATATAGAACTTGCACGGCGTAACCTTTCGAACAGGTCGGGTAATGTCATTTGGATCACATCCAAGAAATTAAAATTTTTACATTACTTTATTATTTCATACCGATGTAGTATCTATATAATAAAAGGGTAACGGAACGACATCTGTACATTAAATATTTTAAAGAAAAAATACTTGGCGGGGCTTAGAATCATTGACAGAATACATTTCCATTGTTTTTGAAATTTTTGCCTGTCTGTCTACGTTTGTGTATTGTCATGCTGCGTCTCGGAGAACAAAATCGTTCACAAAGGCTAAGGCCAATGAAATCGTCGATGTCGAGTTTTAAGACACAATACAATCCTATGATTTTATTTAGCACAAATAGTATGTTTATACAAATGGTAAATGTTATAACTAATTATATTTGTTTAATACGATTATATATAACAACTCCTGACAATTCATAATATAAGTTCCTTAAAATATTAATTGTCATATTTCTATATTTATTTAAAATATAATTAATTATATAATATAATATAACTAGCGGGCCCGGCAGACGTTGTCTCGTCCTGATTATAAACAAATCTTTGACAAATTATATACCAAAACGTTCTTCATGAATCACTTTATCTACTGGTGAAAACCGCTTGAAAATCCGTTCAGTAGTTTTTCAGTTTATCGCGAACAGACAGACAGACAGACGCGGCAGGGGACTTTGTTTTATACTATGTAATGATAATGATGGTTATATTTTTATCACTACATACTATAAAACAAATTCCTCTGCCACGTCTGCTTGTCTGTCTGTCTGTTCGCTATAAACTCAAAAACTATTGAACGAATTTTCATGCGGATTTCATCCGTAGATAAAGTGATTCATGAGGAAGGTTTAGGTATATAATTTTTCAAGATTTTTTTTTTATAATCGAGGCTAATTAAATATAATATAATATATTATTTTTATTTGATTACCGTTATATATAAATAATTAAAAGTTGTTTTGAAAAAAGAACAATTAAGATCGATTTGATAACACAAAGAAAATTATTGTTTTTGCAATCACAAAACGGCAATTCCATTATACCGTCATTGTGTTTAAAAATATTACCGAATTAGGGTAGAATATTTTTTGAATTCACGAAACTAAGCTTCATTGCAATGAATAAAGTATTAGATATTTATGAGGGGTTCCACATAGATTTAAAGGCATTTCCATTTTATCCGAAAGGTTATGTATGTTACGGAGAAAGTGCAGATATCGGTTATTCTACAGATTGTCTTGATAATTTGTATTTGAACTAGGATTATACGTTACAATGATGATGTGTTGGGCTTACGCCTGGGATTAATGGACTCTTGATCTGACGCGATCAAAGAATATATAATTAACTGCATGTACAGCTTGGCTAGGTAGTGTGCACATTAACTATGCTGGTCTTAATCATCTCATTAGTCTAATACAGGGCTTCTTAAACTATGGGTCGCGACCCCAAATGGGGTAGCGTAGCAAAATTCTGCGGTCGCAAGAAATTTTAATGTCAAATATTTATATATACCATTTTATAACATCACTAGAGTTGGCGGAATACAGTGGACTTGCAGCGTCTAGACTTAAGACTTAAGAAGACTTAAGAATTAAGACGGTTAGAATCCACTTTTATTTTTGAAACTATAATAAATACAATTGTATACTTTTTTGTGCAGTTTTTAATTTTAGATTTTTGTATGTTTCAAAACGAATTCTAAAACTATATATTTTCATATGTATATGTATATTGTTACCTAATAAATAAATCATCAAAAAATATTAATTTATTTTTCTTTTATATTTGTATGGGGTCGTCAAAAAACTCGGAATCATAAATGGGGTCGTGAATGACAAAAGTTTAAGAAGCCATGGTCAATACATACTAGGTACGATTGATTATACATTCTAAATAACCAGACTAGGCCCCCCTCGGCAGCGGCTCAAGCCTAGGTCCGTTCCCTCGGCGTGGAGCCGTTGAGTACGCTGCTCGCGCGATACAGTGACACAAAATCTTACAACACTGCAACAACGTTACACATATCCCCTCCACACACGTGCACGCACACACATGCTTACACATGAAAGTGGAAGGGTTTTATTTTTCTTTTTCCCTTATCGAACTGAAATAGTTTAGAAAAATTATATACCGACACAAAATACATACAAGAGTTGTTGAGGTATGTATGCTTGGTACACATATATATTTCAATAACTCATGTAAGTATGATGTAGCTTAGCTCAGATAGGTCGCGAATTCTAACGTGCGCGCGTTCCGCAATGCGCAGCGCACGGTGGCACTGAGGGCGATCCGGGCGTACCGCACGGTGTCCTCTGCTGCGGCCTTCACGCTCGCCGGCTCCGGCTGTACGAATTCACGGCGGCGAAAAAACGTAGTGGGAAGCCTCCAGCTCCCAGGGAGATAGTAGAGAGAAGACGGCGTCTAAGGAAGGACGCCGTCGAGAGCTGGATGCAGGACCTGGCGAACGCGCGCTTCGGGACGTATACCGTAGATGCCGTCCGCCCGGTCCTGCGGGAATTAATTGGAAGGAAGTGGGGGTCCCTGAAGTTTCGATTGGTGAAGGTACTCACCGGACACGGTTGTTTTGGGTGATACCTGCACCGGATCGCTCGCAGGGAGCCGACCGCCGCCTGTCACGAGTACAGCGCTGACGAGGACACCGCGCAGCACACTCTAGGGTTAAATTTATCGCTGCCGAGTGTGGTTTAGGTGTGCAGCTGGTGTGTATCCAGTCTGCCTCTCTCTGCCTCTCTCGGCTGAGTGCCTTAAGCCCTCGTCTTAGTAATCCGATGAAGCTGTTAAGGCTTTGCTACGCAAATAGTGTAGTCAGTTCTAAAAAAAAAAACACTACGAAAATAAGCATTCAAATACAGAAAAAAGCCTATATGTATATATTAGGTAGATTTTTTTCTTTTTCAATTACGTTCAGTTTAAACGTCTTTCTCTGACAATAAAAAATGAACGGCAAAATCATTTAAAGTGAAACGAGAACAAAGAAAAGGAATACAAAAGGCCTTTAAGAAAACGTTAAACGCGAGACATGCTAAAGAATAAAAGTTTTAATCGCATTTTACAATTCTTTACAAATAAAAATTAATTATCCGTCTAATAAAAATGTAGTGCCTTGTATTTATTAAAATACTAGCTAATTCCCGCGGCTTCGTCTGCGTCGTTTATTGCGACACTTTCAACATATTTTAGCCAATTTGCCAAAAAGCCAAATAATAACAAATCATATACATAAACCTTAATCGTCAATCACTTTATCTATAACCGCATTAAAATCCGCTTAGTAGTTTTTGAGTTTATCGCGAACAGATAGACTGGCAGACGCGGCGATGGACTTTGTTTTATAATATGTAGTGATATATAAACAGTTACTTCGTAAATTAAAATTTCTTTTTAAATATATACCAGGTGAAAGTTTGGACAGTAGCAATATTTATGGAGCATACACTGCACTCGATTCTCGTTCTAAATCAATTAAAAGAATTAGTACTTAATATTCGACCTAATTATCTAGAAACATACATAAAATAATATAACTGACAGGCGTATAAACGGGGTCTTTGGAAATTCAACATCTAAAGTAGTGAAAAGGATGATGAAATTTTATATAAAAATCTGCCGCCTTTCCTTCAGCTAGTCAATCATTTGTTCTTTTATCGAAAATAACTCGAAATTGTTCTCGACTAACCAATCACAGTTTAAAACATAGCTTAGAAAAAACAAGGGTTCGTTTAGTAAATTTTTAACAAAAAATAAAACCGGCTTCAAATATACGCAACAGAAAATCCTTGACCTAAGTTACGTAGACACCTAAGGAATGTCTCTCGGACTCTTGGACTGTCATAAGACTAGCAATATTTCGATCAATATACACTTCCTATTTAATTCGATCGAATATTCATTATTAATGACAATAAGATAGAATTGTTTTGAAAATCTCACTTTTCCAATAAAGAAATTACTTTCCAAATAGGTCTACAAATGATTAAGTTCTGAGGCTACTAACATAGAAAAAAAAATACAACTGAATTGAAAACATCCTGTATTACATCTGTAATATTGACATGACTTAAGGATAAATAAATGCCAATTTTCGATACTCATAAGAATTTTTAAACTTTATTAAAATCTTGACTATATCACGCTATATTCAGAGTGGCCAAAAAGATTGACGAGAACTATACAAATAATGCCAGACTTTTATTCAATTAGTCTGCAAGCGAATCGTTATCTTGTTTAAAAAATCTATTTTCAAAACTGTTACGACGTCGTCTTTCGTATATAAAATGAGCTTTACGTTTATTATGCTAAGTATTGCCTTTAACTAAATAATTCCTTATAATTCAAGTAAATACATTAAAGCTTCAACGCTATTACAAACAAAGACGAAGGTCTGAATAAATGTATCTATTAAGAGGTCCTGTTTCCTTTTGCGTTTAAAGAGAAATTCTACTTAAATCTTTAATCAATACTTAGCGTTGCCAGGTAACAATAAATGGAATGCTACCTCACTTTGCTTTCAAAATAGGAAATTACTTTTTATAGCTGAAACGAACATCATCCTTGTAAATGGTTTAGGTACGTATTTACCAACATTCAGGAATTTTCAGGTTATAATAAATTAATTTTGTCCGCAACTTCGCTTTTTCTAGCGTAGATTTGGCCTATCCATTGGGAATAGTACATTTTGACTGGTTGAAATGTACCCTTTGTCTTTTTCTATATCCCTGAGAACATACATTTATTTAGACTTTACAAATTGCGTTGTTGATTTATATGTAAACAAGTTTTGGGTGATATCTCCAGAAAATAACAAAGAAGCGTTTTTATCACTTGTTGATCGAACCTTAGGAATGAAAGTGATGAGGTAGTGTTAGTAAATACTTCTAAAATCTATATACTGAGTATTGGTACATACATATGTTTTTTGATATTTTTGAATTTAATTATTTTTTATTGCTCAGTTTTATTCCACTATCTGAGTTTAAGCTTAGATGCGACTGGCACAGATTTAGAAACAATAGTATTTCAACGAACTGGATATAGATAATAAGTAGCTATTGAACAAAATTACATATTATCTGTTGTGTCATTTACTGATGGGTAAGAAGAATCAATTTTGTTTAACACTCATTCAACTTTCACTTTTGTTAGTGGGATTGTCACGCCGAGGCTATTACTGGTCTCAGCATGTATGGGTCGGCTCGCCCGGGTTGTACCACCCTCTCACAGAAAACCGACGAGAAGTAATAGTTGCTTCCGTGCGTTTCGTTCCGTCAATGAGAGCGCCGGAGGCATCCCGCCCATTCCCTTCCCCCTCCACTCCCCCGTCTTCCTCCCCCTCTTCCTCAAAACACAGGCTGGCAACGCACTTGCGACTCCCCTGGTGTTGCTAGTGTCTACGGATGACGGTGATCACTCAACATCAGGTGACCCGCACGTTCGTTTGCCTCCTATGATATAAAAAAAAACATATATCCAATTTATTGGCATCATAAGTTAAAATGAAAACATGTGATTAAAAAGTTACATATTAAGAGACTTATTATAATTACTAGCTGACCCGTGCAACTTCGTCTGCACCAAATCGGTTATCACTGGTGTCAATTGTATTTTTTAAACGCGAAAAATTTTAATAAACCTAAAACCTTATTGCAGCCACACCTACGGTTTCCAATTGTGAATCCAAACTATCAAGGGACTCACTCAAACATATACCCAGATGGTATGTGAGAAATCTTTTAAAATGAGCCTACAACCCGTTCGTAGCAACCTACATATATTGGTGGTAATGTGAAAAAAAGCTTTAAAGGTCTATGGACCCCCCAGTTTCTAACGAAGTTCCTTTCCCTTTTTTGTAGACGTTTACTATACAGTCAGTAGAGTTTACATTATAAAATATCACGTTGATGAGTTAAATTGTAAATTAAACGATAAAATATATTCATAAAATAAATAATGATAAATGAAACACTGAACGATATCATAGCTATTTTTAACTTGTATTAAAACTTTTTCATACTCCATTGTATTGAAGAAAAATATAAATATTAAAAAGATATGAGCACGACGCGTCAAATGTCGCTTGCCTGTAACTATTTGTCTAAGAGCTAGTAACGGTTTCGACAAATTTTCTATAAGATAGTTTTTTATATATCTTTATGTTCTTCCGAACAGCGTGCGGGCTACCTGGCTGCCGGTAAACGTTGCGTTTATTACTGCATATCGCACCTTTACTGGCAAACATATTGATTTTTATATAATTTTTGAATGTTTTGTTTTTTACTAACTTTGAAACCCTACTAAAACATGAAATTATTATTGCCAGATATTTTTGTTATAAACAATAATTTGCCCGATGCTATTTTTTTTGTAAATAAAATAAGTATGTTCTAACCATGTTAAGATAGCTGTAATTTTAATTTTTTTTTTTTTTAATGAAGGCTTAGTCACCTGTGCGACTATATCGCCTAAATGACATACAACTATATAACAATAAGAATGACAATAAACTTGACAATAGCTTATATTAATTTTGTACAATTCTTTAGCATCTTTCGAAATGGGGTCAGACAATAACGAATTGTACAAACCAGTGTGGAACGAACCAGAAGCATTAAGCCAAGATTTAATATCTTCGCTTCGAACACATTCTGCCAGGATGTGGTGCCCATCATCGATGAGCTCACAACTCTGGCAGAGTGGTGATAGTACTTTACGCATCAGGTAGGCGAACTTTTTACATGGGATATGTCCTGAGCGTAATCTCATTCCTGTGATTGCTTCCCGACGGCAAATCGTACTGTCATCAATCCATGGTGACCGTAAGGGATGTGACTGAATCGTTCTGTACCATATTCCTTTTGTTTTAGAACGCTCATCAAAGTATTCCTTTCAATGCGAGTAACAGCTATTTTGAAATACTGAGCATACATCCAAGTAAGTTGGTAAAATATTAATAGGAGCACCTTTGGAGGATCCTTCTCTTGCTAAAAGATCAGCTCTTTTATTCCCAGTTATACGTATATGAGAAGGGATCCATTGTAAAACAATTACTTTGTTCTTTGCTTTGAAATCTAGTAATTGCATCAAAATAGTGTAGGCTATCGGTATTTCTCGAAAAGTCGAGGTACATCGAGCTATGTGTTGAAGAGCACTTTTTGAATAGGATAAAATAACAATCTTAATGGGCTCAGTTGATTGCGCAGATGAGAAGGCCTCTGCAATTGCTATCAATTCAGTGTGCATAATTGACATATTTTCATCAATTTGAAATTTCATAAAAGTTTTGGAATTTGACTCAAAAAATGCGGTTCCTAAATAATTCCCAGCTTCGTCAGTTCGTTAGATCCGTCAGTGTATATTTTAACAAAATTTTGATAATATTTATTTATATATTGAAGACAAATATCTTTTATTTTAAGAACATCATATTGACGCTTTGGCTTCCAAATACCATCTACATTTATTTTAATTATATTGTGCAAATCAATGTTATCGACCCAGGTGTGTAAAGTGAACATTTCATGTTTTATACTTATTTCAATTGGAGTATTTTTATATTGAGAAAAAATAGAAACTAATAATGGTCTTTTTCTTTTACGCCAATTGAGTGATTGGAAAGGGGTGGACAGTTCTTCTGTTACATTGGTTAGTTCGTTTTTTTCGAATGACTTAAATTTAAATAGAATTTTGCCAGCTAAATATTGTCTCCTAATATGTAACGGACATATGCTCAATTCGCTTTCTATAACATAGATTGGAGTACTTTTAATGAAACTCCCGATAATTTTCATGGCCTGGTTTTGGACTTTTTCAAGTTTATAGAGGTTAACCTGAGCACTACTATCATAAAGAAAGCTCGTATAGTCAATTCGACTACGTGTAATATTGAAGTATAAACAAACTAAATGTTATGAATGAACACCCCAATTACAACCGGCTAATGCTTTGAAAACGTTTAGAAACTAAGAGCTAGATTCTGCAACTGCATTGATATGTTTACCCCATTTTATGTATGATAAAGATAGCGATAAATAGTGGAAGCGCCTGTTATAGACGCATGTATTCAAGATAACGTCAGTCTCAAGTTGTATGTCTACGTTTATCGTTGTTTTTCAGTGTTCACGGTGAAATCTCAATATCATAATGGTTAATAAAAATGAAATATGTTGTTTGCAATGGAAAAAATAAAATGGTTTGAAATGAATTATTTTATTTATAAAGAATATCATCGGGCACATTACTTTCAATAACAAAATTGTCTGGCAGTGATAAACTCATGTTTTTCATAGCGTTAAAATGTAACCATTTTTTTTTTCCTAAAGTTAATTATAAATCAAAATTTTGACCTGTAAAGGTGTGATGGGCATTAAAAAACACAACGTTAACCGGCTACCAGGTATCCTGAATCCTGTTTGGAAGGGCAGTAATATATCTTCATATTAAAGAACCAGCTTTTCTAAAATTCTCGTTCTTCCAACGTTGCTGGCTCTTATACTAAGGTGTCGCAAAAAAGTCTAGTTACGTTAACTACAATTTTTTGTTTTTCGTTTTTCTGGAGAGGCCCTTTCGTTTTATGGGACAAAAAGTATCCTAAATGTAACCTTGGAATATTAGTTATTACTGTGTCAAGTTTCGTTAAAATCGGTTCAGTACTTTCAGCGTGATGCGTGTTCCCAGGGACAGAA